>JARYGA010032599.1:0-51392 GCA_030545235.1 Helianthus tuberosus
TAGATCGCCGGCATAAAACCTCGGGAGCTGACAATCGCAGCTGCCTAGTTCTTCTTATTACTTCAAACGTTAGGATACAGTGCAGGATATTGACCAGATCGCTAAGTGTTACAATGCTTTGTGTGAAAGTAAAAATTGCGAGAGAACAAGTGTGAGAGTGTAGTGAGTGTAACTGTGATGTCCTATTCGATCTGGTATACCCACATATTTATAGTAACGAATTACAAACGAAAACTCCTATAAACATGGGATGCTCCGAATATTCCATTGTGAACGTTGTATACCGAGTAATGCGGCTTCAACGTCTTTATTTGAACGACTTGGACCGAGTTTTCCGTGGAATGCGTCCTTGTGAACGTTGCTAGCTTCTAACCCGCGTACCTGCACATAATCCGTTAGTGATCCTGAGAATATCGGTCAGGATGTTACCAATATCCTGAATCAGCATCCCGGATATGAACAGATATCATATAACCAAGATATAACCCAATATATTTCTTAGGATATGTCTCAGAATTCTACCCACAACAATTGTCCCCAAAAATGTTACCGTTTAGTATCCTAGACTAACGGTTACATTTTTCGCAGAGATCGAGGCAATTAAGAGATAAGACATATGATGTGACCGTTTGCAACTACTCAGCCTATATTTACTCATTACACCCTATATCTTCTCATCCACATCTCTTATTTAATTACCACCGATAAGGAAAAAGGTAACATTCTCTCTCTAATCTTAATCTTTATCTTCATCCTCCTTCTCCGGCGAAAAATTCAGGCGACCAAATGCCGAGACAAACAAGATCCAGTTCAGGTGACTCGGCTCCCACATTTATCCAACAGAACCTTCTCCAAGAACTGGAGAAAGAGATATGCTCTTTTGATAGTGCCCACCTGTCGGCCCTCAAATCCTCCGGTATCTTTCCGGAAGGAACGGTATTCCGGCCGTTCGACCGGGAAATCCGGTCGGATATGGTCTCCAACGAGTGGATATGCTTCAGTGCCTTTCCCTTCACCTTAGGGTTACAGTTCCCCTTTCCGGACTTTATCACCGAATTCTTCAATATCACAAAAATCTCTTTTAGCCAAACAATGCCAATGCTTTGGCGTGTTCTGTCTGTTCTTGACCAGATCAAGAAAAACCACATCCCTGATCTTTCTATTCATGATCTCCCCCGACCTTACCGGCTTAGATGCCACGGATCATGTAGATTTTTATTTTATTCCACCTCCGGCGACCCGTTGATACTTCGTGCCACCAGGAACGAGGTTAACTGGAAACCTAAGTTCTTCTTTGTAAAAAGAGACTCAGTCCCTGGTGGAACGGAATATCTGGTGAAATGGTTGAAAAAGGGTAGGATTTAGGGTTTAAGAATGATCCTGTCTCTTATCCTGTTTCATATCTTGAATTGATCAACTTTCTTTTTCCTGTTGTGCGTGCAGCTGATTTTAGGAAGATTGCACCTCCCCTTGTTGATTCTCAAAAAAGGATTAATGCCATCAGACTCCTTCCAGAGGCTGAAAGAAGTTTCAACCCATCTCCAGCAACTCTAAGTCCTCTTTCTAGTGCAAACATGTCTGGTAAGGATCCTGTAAAATATCATGTACATACATGTTTTTATTTGATATACTTAGGAGAAATTTTACTCCCTGTATGCAGACCCCAACAAAGTTCCAATCCTCCTTGATCTTGACGAGCTTGACAGTTACCCTACTCCAGTCATGGTCAAGAAAGAGACCCCTACTGCCACCAGCTCTAAGCCGCTCCCAGCTCCTAAGGCTAACCCCAGGACTCGTGCCTCCACAGCAAAAAAGAGGAAAGGTTCAGAAATCAGTGCTCCAGGTCCAGAAGGGTTCTCCTACGATGAACTCAACTTTTCTGACTCCTTAGAGCCAATGATATCCTTCCTTAACAAGGTAATATCCCGCTACATATCCTGCACATATATCCTGCACATATATCCTGATAGGATATCCTGATAGGATATCCTTACAGGATATCCTTACAGGATATCCTGGTTAATATATTCTGACTCATACCTGAATTTGATGTGCAGGTCCTCCAGCATTTGCTCCACCTGTACCACGATGCATGTGGTACTGCTGCACTCCATGAAGCTAGGATTAAACAGCTTGAAACTACTGTTGCCGACCAAGGTGCCATTGCTGAAGCGAAGACCCTGTACTATGAGGACAAGCTAAAGAAAGTGACCCAGGATGCTGAGATCAAGCTGGCCACTGTCCAAATGGAACATGAACAGGCCATGGTTTCTTTCTGGGAAGGAATCAAAGCCTCTGCTATCGTCTCCCTGCTACAAGCTCGGATCAAGATGGCCTACGAGGCCAAGGAGATAGGCCTTGTATGCCCATCCTGGCCGGTGGAATCCTGGGCGGCCAAGCTGAAGGAGCTCGGGGGCAAAGCTGTGCCACTCCCTGCTTAATCGGGTGAATCCTCAAAGTCGGCAGAGGTGGCAGACGAGGCTGGAGACAAGAAGGACGCTGGAGCGGATGCTGGGATGGATGCTGGTGAGGATGCTGCTCAGGATGCTGGTGCTGAGAAGTCGAAGAAGGCTGGAAAAGATGCCGCTGTGTGAGGGCATTCAGGTGGGCAATGATGGATATACGTGCCAAGGCCGGAGCCCACCTTTTTAAATTTGATTGTTGGTCTGTAACTCAAAACAATTTACTTTTCCTGCATTTTACTTTGCTGCACTTGAACAATATGATGACCAAAGGTGGAGGGATCCTGAGTTTCAGGACGAAGCCCTTGGTCATCACCGTTAGTATGTTTTTCTTTTGAACAATATAACAGTTGGAGGTGGATGGGTCTCGGTTTGAGACAAAACCTTCAACTGTTAGGTAAATATGGTAAGAAACTAACTGTGCTCTTGGTGGATGGTCCTTGGTTTAAGGTGAAACCAAGAGCACATCTTTTGATATGTTAATAATATAACTTTTCTTTTAACCTTACCATTGTTGTTATTAGTGTACAAATTTTACTTATGAAAACTGCTTTGTTTGAACATTCTTGGGAATATCATGGGAACACATTCTGAGAATATCCTGACAAGTATCCTAAGTGATATCCTGGTCAGGATATTGTCATATAACTTAAGTCATTTGAAAATAGGAGATATCATACCAAAGACTCTTAGAGAGTCAATCCCAATCTTCCACCTTAGGAATGTCCCCAGTGCAAACTTGGATCCATCCTTTGAATAGTTTAATGTATGTCCCCTGTGTTTGACACAAAAATGCAAATGTATTCACACTTTGGCTTGAATAAGTTCCGAATACCCCGAGGCAAAACCCTTGATATCCTGAAATGAATCCTTAGCATACAGGGGATAAACCCTTAGTATCCTGGGGATAAACCCTGATATCCTGGGGACAAACCCTTATATGCTGGGGATAAACCCTGAGTTTCATGCGCTACAGGCAAGTGTGTATAAACTCCAAGACCTAAGGTGAAAACCTTTAAACCTTAGAGAGTATGAAAATACCCTTTTGTGAGAGAGGGTGATCAATCCTCATATACCTTCAGGATCCAGGATATAGCCAACAGTAACGAAATTGTCAGCCACTTTTACATGAACTGGTCCCGCTACCTTGAACTATACCTAGATAACTTGCGCTCCAGGCGAGGTGTTTAAACCCAATTCGAAAGAAAGGTGAATACCTTTAAACCTTTGAAGGGATCAGGATCCCTTAAACGTGAGAGAGGGGGCCAATCCTCTAATCTTTCGAGTTATCCTGAGTACATATCCTGGAGCTATATCCTGGAACATATGCTGCAAAACAACTGTAAACTAAGGTGGGTGTTAGCTTGGCTAACACCCCTCCGATGCTCAAGTCAGTATTGGGTTCAAGATAATAAACAAATATATTTAAAAGAAATAGAATACATACCATTCTGAGATAGAAATTAAATTCTATTCTTACTTGAAATAGAGCTTTAAGTGTATTGCATTCCAGGATCTCGGTAGCACATCCCCTTCCATATTCTTGAGTCTATATGCTCCTTTCCCTGCTTCTGACTCACTTCATATGGTCCTTCCCATTTTGGAGCTAGCTTGCCATCGGCAGGGTTAGTGGTATTTTGAAAAGCCTTTCTTAGCACCCAATCACCAACTCGAAATCTCTTCGTCCTTATATTCTTGTTATATGCTCTGGATATTCTTTGTTGATATGTTGCCATCCTTAGCCTTGCTGCATCTCTTTTTTCATTTATAGTATCCAAATCTTGACATAAAGCTTCAGGATTCTGTTTAGGATCCTGTAGGATAGATCTTGCAGTAGGTATTACCATTTCCGTTGGAATCACTGCTTCTACTCCAAATACTAAGGAGAATGGGGTTTGGCCGGTCGCATTCTTCACCGTTGTCCTGTCAGCCCACAAAACAAAGGGTAATTCTTCTGCCCATCTTCCTTTTTTGGCTCCGAGTCTCTTCTTTAAGTTATTGACAATTATCTTGTTTGAGGATTCAGCTTGTCCATTCGCTTGAGGATGTACCGGCGTAGAAGTGATCATTTTGATTCCCCAACTCTTGCAAAAGTCAGTAGTCCTCTTGCTTATAAACTGGGACCCATTATCACAAATGATTTCAGCTGGTACCCCAAACCAGGTCAGGATATTCCTCTTTATGAAGGACACTACTTCTTGGTCTCTAACTTGAACAAATGCTTCGGCTTCAACCCACTTAGAGAAATAATCCGTCATTGCTAGCATAAAGACTTTTCCTCCCGGAGCTTTTGGTAACTTCCCTACTATATCCATCCCCCATTTCATGAATGGCCAAGGGGAAGCTATAGGATATAGTGGTTCAGCTGGTTGATGTAGCATGTTACTATGCCTTTGACATGCATCACACCTTCGAGCATATTCTGCAGCATCTTTCCTCATTGTTGGCCAATAGTATCATGTCCTTAATACTTTCGAGAACAATGACCTGCCCCCAGTGTGGTTACCACAATCCCCTTCATGTATATCCTTCATCCTAAATGCCTTAGGATTTTCATCTCCGGGGATGTGTCCTTCATTGAAATATCTTATGATTGGAGCTTTCCAGGATTCAGGATCCTTTTCAGGATACTCTGCTTCAGGATCCTGAATACCAGCTACTTCTTTATCCTGAGGATTCGTTGCAGGATACAAGATATGTAATATTGGTATTTGGGTCCCTTCTGGTATCTTGATCGATGATCCCAGATTTGCTAAGGCATCTGCTTCAGCATTATCCTCCCTTGGTACCTGTTCAATTGTAAAAACATCGAAATATCCTGCTAATTTTTTGAGAATATCGAGGTATTCGATTAATTTCTCACCCTTAACTGCATAGGATCCGTTAAAATGGTTAGTAATTAACAAGGAGTCAACATATACTTGCAAATTCTTGATACTCATACTCTTAGCCAACTCTAATCCTGCAATTAAAGCCTCATATTCTGCTTCATTATTAATAGCAGGGAATTCACACCTAATAGCCTGGGGTAATATGTACCCCTATGGCGATTTTAGTAGTATTCCCAATCCTACTCCTCTTACATTAGATGCACCATCAGTATATAATGTCCAGGATCCTGAGGATTCTCCTAACTGTTGTACTTCTAGGTCTACCTCATCCTGAATACTGAAATCAGCCACAAAGTCAGCTAAAGCCTGAGACTTTATGGCATTTCTAGGTTCATACACTAAATCATAAGCACTCAACTTTACTGACCATTTGGCCATCCTGCCTGACATCTCTGGTTTCCTAAGCACATTTTTGATAGTATAATTTGTTTTAACATGAATCCTATGTGTCTCATAGGAATGTCTAAGCTTCGTTGATGCCATAACTAATGCTAGTATCAATTTTTCTAAATGAGAATATCTAGTTTCAGCATCTAACAAACTTTTACTAACATAATAAACATGATATTGCTGACCTTCGTGATCCTTTACAAGGACGGCACTTACAGCATTCCCTGATACTGCGAGGTATAGGGATAGTGGTTCACCATTCTCAGGCTTCATTAGTAGAGGTACAGTTGAAAGATATTGCTTCAAATCCTGCAGGGCTGCTTCATGCTTCTCACCCCATTTGAATTTCTTGTTCTTCTTCAGGATATCATAAAACTCTTTGCATTTCTCTGAGGATCTTGAAATAAATCTGTTTAATGCTGCCACTCGCCCTGTTAATTGTTGAACATCCTTCATATTTGAGGGTGATTTAGTATCCAGGATGGCTTTAATCTGCTCCGGGCTCGCCTCTATTCCTCTTTTGGTCACCATATATCCTAGAAATTTTCCTGCCCCCACTCCGAAATGACACTTAGCAGGATTTAGCATCATGTTATATTGATCCAGGATATCAAATGCTCCTTTAATATCCTGAAGGTGATCCTGAGCTTTCTTTGATTTTACCACCATATCGTCAATGTATACCTCCATGGTGTCCCCCAGCTTGTCTTTGAACATCATGTTTACCAATCTCTGGTATGTTGCACCTGCATTTTTCAAACCAAAAGGCATAGTTGTATAACAATAAATACCTGTTGGTGTCATGAAGGCAGTATCCTCCTGGTCAGAAGGCTCCATTTGAATCTGCTGAAATCCTGAGGATGCATCCATCAAGGTCAACATTTCATGGCCGGCAGTAGCATCCACCATTGCATCAATGTGAGGAAGAGGAAATGGGTCTTTAGGACAAGCCTTATTCAAGTCTGTGTAGTCCACACAGACTCTCCATTTCCCATTTTTCTTCTGTACCACGACTACGTTTGCTAGCCATCTTGGGAACTTGACTTCTCTGATCATCCTGGACTTCAACAATCTTTCAACTTCCTCTTGGATAATTGTATTCCGCTCAGGAGCAAATTTCCTTCTTTTTTGCTGAACAGGCTTGAATGATCTGTCAATTCCAAGCTTGTGAGTGATGATGTCTTTGGATATACCTGTCATATCCTCATGCTTCTATGCAAACGTTGACATCCAGCATTTCAAAAAGTTAGTTAACTGCTCTTCAATATCCTGAGGGATATTGGTTCCTACGAGCACCGAGATATCAGGATTATCCTGGTCCAGGATAACTTTCTTCACATCCTGCTCCAAATCTTCCATAATATCCTGGGCCAGCGTCTTTAATTGCTATGCTGTACTAGGCTTGGTTGAGGATTTCATCGAGGATGAGTAGCATTCTTTCGCCTCCTGCTGATCACTATCAACCTTGACAACTCCCCAAGGGGTAGGGATCTTGATGCGTTGGTGATATGTTGACGGCACAGCCTTCATATCGTGAATCCATGGTCTTCCCAGTATGATGTTATAGCAGGATAGAGAATCCATCACACAGAAACGTTGTATCAAGTTGACTCCTTCAACATATACTGGTAACTTTATCTCTCCCACTGTGTTCCTAGCTTCTCCACTGAACCCAACAAGCACGGTGGACTTCGAAGTGATATCCATCGGAGATACATTCATTCTCTTCAGGGTTTCTAGTTGGATTATATTGACGGAGCTGCCATTATCAACCAATATCCATCAAATGTGATCACTTTGTCAGTTGTGAGGGTAGTCATCCTGACAGGTATGTCTCCCCTTTCGGCCTTAGCTTCTTTTGCATGTCTCTTTGCCGCCGAATACGAAGTCCCACAAATACCGGATCCTCCCGAAATAAAGTTGATTATCTTGGCATCCGCGGGAGGTGACGCTACTCGCTCAGGATCCTTCTCAGTATCCTGACCCTTATTCTTCTTCTTTCCTAAGAGATCTTTCAGATATCCCTTGCTTAGAAGATAGCTTATTTCTTTCCTTAAAGCAATGCAATCCTCAGTTACATGTCCGAAATCTTCGTGGAAGGCACACCATTTTGACTTATCTTTCCAATCGGCTTTTTGTTGATTCTTTCGAGGCCACCTAGCCTTATCTCCTAAACCCTGTATGGCATACATCAATTCAGGAATGTTAATCAAAAAAACAATATTCAGATAAGTCAGGATATTCTTCAGGATCCTCGTCTTCGATAGCATTCACTTTCTTGTTTTCATTTCTACCATATGGCTTAGAGCGATATGGCTTAAATGAGGATTCTGACTTCCTATTAGTTGACTCATAGGTGTTGGATGAGTTCATCCTCTCTTGCATCTTTCTGTCATCTTCCAATCGAATATATCTTAGGGCTCTGTTTCTTGCTTCATCCAAGTTCCTGCATGGGTTCATTACAAGGTCTTGGTAAAATTGAGAATCTTTTTGCAGCCCCATCTTGAAAGCTTGCACAGCCGTTGCAACATCAAGATGCGGAATGTCTAAGGATTCCCGGCTGAACTTGTTCACATAATCCCTTAGGGATTCTTGAGGCCCATGTGTTATCCTGTAGAGGTCACTTGTTAGTTTTTCAAAGCTTCTACTACAAGAAAACTGACTATTAAATAAATTCACTAGGTGAGCAAATGATGTAATCGAATGAGGAGGAACATTTAGGAGCCATTTCAAGGCTGATCCTGTTAAGGTAGAACCAAAACCCTTGCACAAGCATGCTTCCTTGAGCTCCGGAGGGATAGGGTTAATCTCCATTCTTCCCCTATACTGGGCAATATGCTCTTTAGGATCCGTAGATCCATCATAAAGCTTCATGTTGGGGGTTTGAAATCTCTTTGGAATCTCATCATCACAGATAGGATATGTAAAGCGAGATATCTTGTGGCTGTCTTGGGACACTTCCGGGATTGGCTGGACCATTCCAGGTACACTGGATATCATGTCCTTTAACTTCTGAAGCTCCCTAGTAAATACTGATGTTACACCTGTATCCTGCAAAGATCCACTATTGTTAGTAGCATGAGTATTATTATTATTTGACACGTTACCCGTATGAGGATTCTGCCCATATCCTGAAGCATATCCTGAACTCCTCATGGTTGACATCCTGACTGAGGAGGGTATTTCAGGAGTATGATTTTGAGGAAGGCTGGGCACAATATTCCCCCTATTATCCTCATTGTACACAGCCGAACTGAAGTTCAAAGTTCTAGGTTGTAATGGAGTGACGATATCCTCAGCAGATCTGCTCGAGCCGGACTTCAGGAGTTGTATTTCCCTCAACAGCATTTGGTTTGTTTCCTGTTGCTGCCTCATTCGTTCCTGCACACTTCCAAATAAGGTTAGAATTTCATCATTAGAAGCTAAAATCGGAGCAGATCCCTGAATACTCCCAGTAGGGATAATATCCTGAGGTTGTAAAGAAGATTGCATCCTTGGAGGAGGTGGTGGAAGCACCGGACCAGTAGTAGCAGAAGTTGTAGCAGACACAGTGGGGGAGCTCATGTTTGATCTCGAGGCCATTGTAAACAATGTGGCAAAAAGTTTTGAAAACAGAAAACCGATTAGCGATTTTACAAAGATTTTTAGTAAAAAGAGCACCACTTGCCCCACGGTGGGCGCCAAATTGTTTTGGTCAAAAATTACCGAAGCAATTTAGTGATCAAATTAGTTAAGTGAGGTAGTGTGCTAAAAAGTGTGTTGAAAATATGCTGGTTATGTTGTTTGGAAAAACAGTATTCAGGATACGGCTTAGGATATTGAGCTATATCTACGATCAAACAATGAGCAAAAAGTAAAGGAAATGACACGAGATGTACAAGGAAAGCCCTTGATCAATCTAGATCGCCGGCATGAAACCTCGGGAGCTGACAATCGCAGCTGCCTAGTTCTTATTATTACTTCAAACGTCAGGATACAGTGCAGGATATTGACCAGATCGCTTAGTGTTACAATGCTTTGTGTGAAAGTAAAAATTGTGAGAGAACAAGTGTGAGAGTGTAGTGAGTGTAACTGTGATGTCCTATTCGATCTGGTATACCCACCTATTTATAGTAACGAATTACAAACGAAAACTCCTATAAACATGGGATGCTCCGAATATTCCATTGTGAACGTTGTAGACCGAGTAATGCGGCTTCAACGTCTTTATTTGAACGACTTGGACCGAGTCTTCCGCGGAATGAGTCCTTGTGAACGTTGCAAGCTTCTAACCCGCGTACCTGCACATAATCCGTTAGTGATCCTGAGAATACCGTTCAGGATGTAACCAATATCCTGAATCAGCATCCCGGATATGAACAGATATCATATAACCAAGATATAACCCAAGATATTTCTCAGGATATGTCTTAGAATTCTACCCACAACTGGTTTGATGGAGAAACACAACCACCTTGAAACAAACTAAAGTTGATGGTTGTGTTTGTAAGTATATGAACATGTATATATTGGTAAAAAACATAAACACATCAATGCACAAGTATATATTTGTAAGTATATGGTACATGCTTGACACACATAATAAACAACTATTAATTTGTTAAGAGTTTACCAAAGTAGCATGTAAAATAAACCATTGCCCCACTACTCAAATGTGCCTATAAATACTAGTTACTTCTCCATTATAATCATCCTCAATTTTATGATTGATAGAACTAATACAATATTAAAGTCAAGAGGCACGATGATGAGACTCATGAAATTACAGTTTATGGTAGTTCTTGTGTTGATGATCAATTACCAGGGTAAGCTCACTTTACGAAAATACTTTCGCATGTCACAATTTTTAAATAAACTTCCTAATCAGTTTCCTTTATTTTAGTTTTTAAGGTGGGCAACGCGAATCCGTTGACATCAAACCCTTTGGGGTTCCACCACCATGCCAAAATGGTTGTTATGCACTGGATTATACAAAGAAGTTTTGTTGTACTATGGACGCCGTCCATTGCTGCTTCGTTAATAAAGATGTGTGTAATCGAAAGTGTCAAATATTACCCATTTGTTGTGCCAAATAAATATTATTGATGTTGTGATCCCATAATCATCTTGTAATAAAGAAAATAATATATATTTAATCAATATACAGTTATTTGACAATACATAAATGATATTCTCTTATATTATGTATAGAAAGATTTACCATACAACAAGGATAAATGTGGTGAAGCCTATCGGGAAGGCTAATTGCATCAATTTAAGTACACACATTCATTTATGAGAAAATCGGTTAAGTTAAGTGCATTTTTGGACTAAGTTAGATGCAACTTTCTAATGGGGGATCAGTCCTTGCATATCTAGACCTAAAAATTTGATTCACTGGTAGTAATCAAAATGTTGGTGCATAATGTCTATTGTCTGTGTCATTTGTTTTGAGTCTAGGTAATGTATGGCAGAGTGTTCCTGTCGTTGTAGTTTGTTTTTTGTGTCTTAATGTTGGAGCACATGTGATGATGCGTTGCGCCACGTGAAGTGCCTCAGGTGATGCTCAAGTGTTATGTGCAGGTTGTGATGTGTTGGTAGGTCATAATGTCTATAAATAGAGTTGTGATGCGTGAGTTAGACATAACTTCACACAAAGAGCTTTTTACAGGAGTCATTTTGAGTCGAACCCCTGCCAAAATTTCACCAGATAATACAAAACGTTTATTTACCTTGTTTGTGCCAATCTCACACACAATTCAGTGGATTCCGCAATTTGGGTTATGACATAAGTAGATATTGGTATTCGTCAACGTCTAATCAACGTGAACAAGATAAATTATGGGAATATCAAGTGGTATTAGAGCATTATGGCTCACATCTACTTATGAATTGTCAAGAAATTGAATATGGTGGTCAACTTTCAAGATTTGTGAAGTTTGTGAGAATTCTTATCGTCAAATTCTACAAATTTCTACTCATACAGTCTTATTTTATTATTACCTACCAAAAACACCTCTCAAGACACTCAGAACTATCAAAACACAATGTCAAAATTCATGATCAGCCCTTCCTTCTGGAGTGCATGACAAGCTTGTCATTCACGGGGCATCACTAGTTTTGTTGTGTGGGATACGTGCGCATCAAGTGTTACGTATGTATCACAAAGAAAAGTTGAATTTATATATTATTAATTAATAATAATAAAAGTAAAATATTATTTATTATTAACAAATCTAAAACATTAGTAATGAATTAATTAAATCCTTTTTTTTATAAACCATGAATATCCTTAAAATTCCAGTTACACTTATCGTAAGTTGTGTTTTTAACCATATCTAATCCTAACATCTCTAACTTAATCTGACCGTAACCTTCTAAAGCTTTAAAAAGTTTGTCCTGTCCTTTTAAAACAAGATAAATATTAATTAATAATTTAAAACAACATAAGACGAGTATTATGCGTCAAATAACTTTGCCAATAAGCAATACAAAACCTCCTTACCTCCCTACACCCTTAAATTGGATCCATACCTCTCTTTACCTCATTATTTTCGTTCACAACATTAGCCCTCTTCATGTCTCTCTAAATTTGACAAACACACACACATCAAATCTTAAAGTGTTATGCAATCGGGATCGTCTAAGGTAAAAAAAAAAAATACATGTATTTGAATCTTAAATATAAAAAAATATATGTATTTGAATCTGTAAATTCATCCAAGAAGTCATCCAAGGCGTGTAGGAGAATCCGAGCATCCACTAAATCATCAAAATCTAGCCCGCTTATTCGTTTGATTCTAATCTTCTTCATTCCTTGTTTCCAGATTTTACACAAATAATAGAATAAAAAATAATAACTTCTAGTAGCTAATATGTTAAAACATAAATTTCTAGTCATGTATATGTATATTAGAACCATAAAGTTAACCTAAAACATGTTTAACATGCAATCTGATGAGAACAGTTTGTAACCAGCTTCAAAACCCAAACTTTTAAAGACAATAAACTGGTCTAAACTAAATTAATCAAAAAAAAATTTGAGTCCAAAACTAATTACAAAGAGTGTCATATCCAACATAATTGGGTTCCATGGGTTTGATGGAGAAACACAACCACCTTGCAACAAACTAAAGTTGATGGTTGTGTTTGTAAGTATATGAACATGTATATATTGGTAAAAAACATAAACACATCAATGCACATGTATATATTTGTAAGTATATGGTACATGCTTGACACACGTAATAAACAACTATTAATTTATTAAGAGTTTACCAAAGTATCATGTAAAATAAATCATTGCCCCACTACTCAAATGTGCCTATAAATACTAGTTGCTTCTCCATTATAATCGTCCTCAATTTTATGATTGATAGAACTAATACAATATTAAAGTCAAGAGGCACGATGATGAGACTCATGAAATTACAGTTAGTTTATGGTAGTTCTTGTGTTGATGATCTATTACCAGGGTAACTTCACTTTACGAAAATACTTTCGCATGTCACAATTTTTAAATAAACTTCCTAATCAATTTCCTTTATTTTAATTTTTAAGGTGGGCAACGTGAATCCGTTGACATCAAACCCTTTGGGGTTCCACCACCATGCCAAAATGGTTGTTATGCACTGGATTATACAAAGAAGTTTTGTTGTACTATGGACGCCGTCCATTGCTGCTTGGTTAATAAAGATGTGTGTAATCGATAGTGTCAAATATTACCCATTTGTTGTGCCAAATAAATATTATTGATATTGTGATCCCAGAATCATCTTGTAATAAAGAAAATAATATATATTTAATCAATATACAGTTATTTGACAATACATAAATGATATTCTCTTATATTATGTGTAGAAAGATTTACCATACAACAAGGATAAATGTGGTGAAGCCTAACGGGAAGGCTAATTGCATCAATTTAAGTACACACGTTCATTTATGAGAAAATCGGTTAACTTAAGTGCATTATTGGACTAAGTTAGATGCAACGTTCTAATGGGGGATCAGTCCTTGCACATCTAGACCAAAAAATTTGATTCACTTCTAGTAATCAAAATTGTGGTGCATAATGTCTAATGTCTGTGTCATTTGTTTTGAGTCTATGTAATGTATGGCAGAGTGTTCGTGTCGTTTTAGTTTGTGTTTTGTGTCTTAATGTTGGAGCGCATGTGATGATGCGTTGCGCCACGTGAAGTGCATCATGTGATGCTCAAGTGTTATGCACAGGTTGTGATGTGTTGGTAGGTCATAATGTCTATAAATAGATTTGTGATGCTTGAGTTAGACATAACTTCACAAAAAGAGCTTTTTTATAGGAGTCATTTTGAGTCGAACCCCTGCCAAAATTTCACCAGATAATACAAAACCTTTATTTACCTTGTTTGTGCCAATCTCACACACAATTCAGTGGATTCCGCACTTTGGGTTATGACATAAATAGATATTGGTATTCGTCAACGTCTAATCAACGTGAACAAGATAAATTATGGGAATATCAAGTGGTATTAGAGCATTATGGCTCAAATCTACTTATGAATTGTCAACAAATTGAATATGGTGGTCAACTTTAAGGATTTGTGAAGTTTGTGAGCATACTTATCGTTAAATTCTACAAATTTCTACTCATACAGTCTTATTTTATTATTACCTACCAAAAACACCTCTCAAGTCACTCAGAACTATCAAAACACAATGTCAAAATTCATGATCAACCATTCCTTCTGGAGTGCATGACAAGCTTGTCATTCACGGGGCATCACTAGTTTTGTTGGGTGGGATGCGTGCACATCAAGTGTGTTACGTATGTAACACAAAGAAAAGTTGAATTTATATATTATTAATTAATAATAATAAAAGTAAAATATTATTTATTATTAACAATTCTAAAACATTAGTAATGAATTAATTAAAACCTTTTATTTTTTTTTGATAAACCATGAATATCCTTAAAACTCAAGTTACACTTATCGTAAGTTGTGTTTTTAACCATATCTAATCCTAACATCTCTAGCTTAATCTGACCGTAACCTTCTAAAGCTTTAAAAAGTTTGTCCTGCCCTTTTAAAACAAGATAAATATTAATTAATAATTTAAAACAACATAAGACTAGTATTATGAGTCAAATAACTTTGCCAATAAGCAATACAAAACCTCCTTACCTCCCTACACCCTTAAATTGGACCCATACCTCTCTTTACATCATTATTTTCGTTCACAACATTAGCCCTCTTCATGTCTCTCTAAATTTGACAAACACACACACACACACATCAAATCTTTAAGTTTTAGGCAATCGGGATCGTCTAAGGTAAAAAAAAATACATGTATTTGAATCTTAAATATAAAAAAAATATATGTATTTGAATCTGTAAATTCATCCAAGAAGTCATCCAAGGTGTGTAGGAGAAGCCTAGCATCCACTAAATCATCAAAATCTAGCCCTCTTATTCGTATGATCCTAATCTTCTTCATTCATTGTTTCCAGATTTTACACAAATAATAGGATAAAAAAAATCATAACTTCTAGTAGCTAATATGTTAAAACATGATTTTCTAGTCTTGTATATGTAGATTAGAACCATAAAGTTAACCTAAAACATGTTTAACATGCAATCTGATGAGAACAGTTTTTAACCAGCTTCAAAACCCAAACTTCTAAAGACAATAAACTGGTCTAAACTAAATCAAATTAAAAAAATTTTGACTCTAAAACTAATTACAAAGAGTGTCATATCCAACATAATTGGGTTCCATGGGTTTGATGGAGAAACACAACCACCTTGCAACAAACTAAAGTTGATGGTTGTGTTTGTAAGTATATGAACATGTATATGTTGGTGTCTAATCCGCATATATATCACCATTGCTCTTGATTTTCTTGACTGTATATCTCTTAAATGTCAACATATACACGTGTGATTTAGTTTACGAGGATTTTTCTAGGCCGAGAACCATCAATGAGAGAGTAAAAAAGGCGAAAGCTTCACAATGGAGTAAAACTAAAATGGGATATTCCGAGCTATGATTCGAGTTACAGGAACAGGGGCCAAACCAACCACCCAATATTGGAATCGTCGACCGAAAACACTTGACGTACTCCTGGAAGCAGCTTTTCTTGCCCTAGACGTTTAACCATCAACTAGGAATCTGATGCCGTCACTGAACACATTCCTTAAATTGTAGCCATTTTTTAAGTGTTTATTTTTTGGTGTCTAATCCGCATATATATTACCATTGGTCTTGATTTTCATGACTCTATATCTCTTAAATGTCAACATATACACGTGATTTTGTTTACGAAGATTTTTCATTGCTGAGAACCTCGATCAGAGACTAAAAAAGGCGTAAGGTTCACAATGGTGTAAAACTAAAATGGGATATACCGGGGTAGGATTCGAGTTATAGGAACAAAGGCCAAACCAACCACCAAAGTATGGAATCGTCGAGCGAAAACACTTGACAACCTCCTGGAAGCAGCTTTTCTTGCCACCAGACCCTTCACCATCAATTAGGAATCTGATGTCGCCACAAAACACATTCCTTAAATTGTTGTTACTTTTTGAGTGTTTATTTGTTGGTGTCTAATCTGCATATATATCACCATTGCTCTTGATTTTCTTGAGTGTATATCTCTTAAATGTCAACATATACACGTTTGATTTAGTTTACACAGATTATTCAATGCCGCGAACCTCGATCAGAGAGTAAAAAAGGCGTAAGGTTCACAATGGTGTAAAACTAAAATGTGATATACCGGACTAGGATTCGAGTTACAGGAACAAGGGCCAAACCAACCACCCAAGAAAGGAATCGTTGAACGAAAACACTTAACAACCTCCTGGAAGCAGCTTTTTTTGCCACCAGACCTTTCTCCATCAATTAGGAATCTGATGTCGTCACTAAACACATTCCTTAAATTGTAGCAATTTTTTAGTGTTTATTTTTTGGTGTCTAATCCGCATATATATCACCATTAGTCTTGATTTGCTTGACTGTATATCTCTTAAATGTCAACATATACACGTGTGATTTACTTTACGAAGATATTTCAATGCCGAGAACCTCGATCAGAGAGTAAAAAATGCGTAAGGTTCACAATGGTGTAAAACTAAAATGGGTTATACCGGGATAGGATTCGAGTTACAGGAACAAGGGCCAAACCAACCAC
The DNA here is from genome assembly GCA_030545235.1 of Helianthus tuberosus. NCBI lineage: Eukaryota > Viridiplantae > Streptophyta > Magnoliopsida > Asterales > Asteraceae > Helianthus > Helianthus tuberosus. The sequence goes on from JARYGA010032599.1 coordinate 16,896, forward strand.
CCAAGAATGGAATCGTCGAGCGAAAACACTTGACAACCTCCTGGAAGCAGCTTTTCTTGCCACAAGACGTTTCTCCATATAGTAGGAATCTGATGTCGTCACTAAACAAATTCCTTAAATTGTAGCCATTTTTTTAGTGTTTATTTTTTGGTGTCTAATCCACATATATATCACCATTGCTCTTGATTTTCTTGACTGTATATCTCTTAAATGTCAACATATACACGTGTGATTTAGTTTATGAAGATTTTTAAATGCCGAGAACCTCGAACAGAGAGTAAAAAAGGCGTAAGGTACACAATGGTGTAAAACTAAAATGGGATATACCGGGCTAGGATTCGAGTTACAGGAACAAGGGCCAAACCAACCACCCAAGAATGGAATCGTCGAGTGAAAACACTTGACAACCTTCTGGAAGCAGCTTTTCTTGCCACCAGACCTTTCTCCATCAAATAGAAATCGGATGACGTCACTAAACTCATTTCTTAAATTGTAGCCGTTTTTTTAGTTTTTATTTTTTTGTGTCTAATCCGCATATATATCACCATTGCTCTTGATTTTCTTGACTGTATATCTCTTAATTTTCAACATATACACGTGTGATTTAGTTTACGAAGTTATTTCAATGCCGAGAACCTCGATCAGAGAGTAAAAAAGGCGTAAGGTTCACAATGGTGTAAAACTAAAATGGGATATACCGGGCTAGGATTCGAGTTACAGGAACAAGGACCAAACCAACCACCCAAGAATGGAATCGACGAGCGAAAACACTTGACATCCTCTTGGAAGCAGCTTTTCTTGCCACCAGACGTTTCTCCTTCAAATAGGAATCTGATGCCGTCACTAAACACATTCATTAAATTGTAGCCATTTTTTGGTGTCTAATCCGCATTTATATCACCATTGCTCTTGATTTTCTTGACTGTATATCTCTTAAATGTCAACATATACACGTGTGATTTAGTTTACGAAGATTTTTAAATGCCGAGAACCTCGAACAGAGAGTAAAAAAGGCGTAAGGTTCACAATGGTGTAAAACTAAAATGGGATATATCGGGCCAGGATTCGAGTTACAAGAACAAGGGTCAAACCAACAACCTAAGAATGGAATCGTCGAGTGAAAACACTTGTCAACCTCCTCGAAGCAGCTTTTCTTGCCACCAGACCTTTCTCCATCAATTAGGAATATAATGTCGTCACTAAACACATTCCTTAAATTGTAGCCATTTTTTGAGTGTTTTTTTTTTGTGTCTAATCCGCATATATATCACCATTACTCTTGATTTTCTTGACTGTATATCTCTTAAATGTAAACATATACATGTGTGATTTAGTTTACGAAGATTTTTCAATGCCCATGTGACAACCCAAACTTTCACGATTAGTAACGTTAGTCTTGTGATTCTAACTGCTCGTTTTTTAATTCTCTTCAATGCGCTGCGTTGAACTTTCGGTGTGGTATTCACTTGGTTATTCTAACATGCTAGTATATTGGGCCAACGCACACATACTGGGCTGGCTATAACCAAAGACACGAATTTACCCAAATCATAGCTGGGCCGGCTACCATTATTAGTGTATAATGAGCCCACTTCTTATGGACTTTGCATATGTGGATTACTTAAACTTGTGTTATTTATTTGCCCGGTCTTGCAAGCCTATACCGAACCAAGCCCACCTTAAAATCTGATTAGATTCTTGTTTACGTACAAGTTGTATAAGAATATTTGAATGTTTGCAAACCCTAACCAACCTCACGTCCCTCTTCCCTGAATTGTGACGGGCAGTAGCAGACCCCCCATCATCATCAAGACATCATCTCTTACAATCAAGTCTCTTGGTTAGTAATTCTGTTTGTGTTAAGTTTAATTATGTGATCTTGTTTGTATATGTGCTTAATTTACAAAGAAAGTATACGTGAGGAATATATATGTGCAGTGAATGGGCTCGGGTATGTGTTAGTAATCGACTGGATTGTGTCTTGAATTAGGATATCTTCTATATATCGCTAATCTTGTTTGTGTGTACGACCTTGATTGCATGAAAGTGATGTGCATGGTATTAAGAATGTTGATGTGTGCTACTGTGTATACAAACCCATATTCCGAGTTGCTACTATTAGGTTAAATAATAATAATTGGTTGTGAATGATCTGATGAATTCCAGCGAAAGTTTGATGTTGATGATTGGCTGTGATTAGGCCCATGGATTGATACTTGTTAACATGTGACTAGCTATGACTTAGGGTTTTACTAGTAGCCATGGTTTTGCATGTTGGATTGAATAAAACGCTAACTGTTGGTGATTTGATGTACTGACATTATTAAATTTGACAAACAGGTGTTAACCATGAAGGAGACAATAATAATCAATAGGTTAGGGTCACGTGGATTAGTGGCGGTGATAAAGAATCCTTAAATTGGTTTTGATATAATAAATGGTGATAAACTGTTATGGGAATTTAGTGGTTGTTATGGTGTTCACCCATGATCTTTATTTACATGATGATTAGGTGTACATACATGATAGAACGTGATGTTGAATCAATGTGAACATGTGCATGAGCCGTTCTTATATGAGTTTGATTTCGATCAGATTTGAAGGTTGATAATGATGAACTGTTAACATGTTTTTGAAGAAATAATATTTGATCCAAACTAATAAGGGAACTATTAGCAATTATTGTTCGAGATAAATCTAGAAAATAACTGACTAGAGATTTGTGTAACCGATTCCGTGATTTCAGCGAAACGTAAACCAATCGCACACTTCTTGCTATGCATAACTGATTAATACATCGTATAGCTATTCCGCATAACTACACACTCAATTGTGTGAGTCGCACAATGAGTGGTCACACAGTAATTTACCGTACACTATTGGACTGCACGTTGCATAGGTTGATGATACAGGACACACACCATTTGTATTCGCACACGCGCAATGTAGTTGCACACTGGCTAGAGGGCCACAAACATTAAATAAGTCGCACATCGATACGGTGACCCGCACACTTGTAACGGGCCTCACACTCTTGAAGTGGGCCAATAACTTGATTGAATCGCACACTCTTGTGAGCACTGAATTAACTGCTACGTGTTTATGAAAACAAGAACTTGTAATATGAATTTGCGCATGACCTGAAAACCTACTACATGATGACCATGAACTGTTATGTGCATGATTGATTGTTTAGTATTATGTTGTGTGTATTGCAAGTATGTTACTGGTATTATATGTGCAAAGAGAAGGTGATCTATGTGTTTACGAAACTGACTGTCTTTGGTAACCACGGTAGGGTATGGTTGACCAACTTGGAATGGGTAACATAACATGCCGAGCAACCTAAGGTGAGTTCACTGCTCTTTTTCTAAGCATGTGTCCCGGGGAGGGACATCTGGTAAACGTTCCGGGGAGGAATGCTGGGTTATTGGGATGCTGGTTATTACACTCATTTCTATCACATAAGACCCCTTACATCTACCGATAGTTGCCGGGGAGGCAACGAGGTTATTAGTTGATAGCGCTATTAGGTTTGGCACCCTCACACCGTACCGGGGAGGACAGGCGTGAACTAATTACCTTAAGCATGACCAATGTTTTGATAGGGACATTGGGGTTGGGCAAAAACATCTTCTAGCCATCTGCGGTATTCGAGTTAATAACAACATCAAATCAAATCTTTGAAACGTTTTAATCTGGTAACTGGTATCTAAACACGTTAACAAAACTTTGAACCCACCAGCGTCGTCTGACACACTTGTCTGCATGCTTGCAGGTCCTTAGGGATGATATCATTTGGAACTTGCTGTCTGGAAGGCTGGAGTGGTCATGGGTCGCGATACATGGGATTGCAAGACAAGTCTAATGGTTTTCGAACATGTGGTTGTTGAACCACTTAGCAAACGATTTATGCTTCCGCTGTATACAAAGAATTACGTTTAATGCTTTGTGAAACTTTATGAAAAGGAATGAAAGTTTTTATTTAAACATATACTATAGTTCAATGTAATTGGTGGCTTGGATTCTGGTACGTCACAAGTCCCGCGGTGTTTCCGCATGTGGTAATTTGGGAGTGTGACAGCCGAGAACCTCGATCAGAGAGTAAAAAAGGCGTAAGGTTCACAAAGGTGTAAAACTAAAATGGGATATACTGGGCTAGGATTCGAGTTATAAGAACAAGGGAAAAACCAACCACCCAAGAATAGAATCGTCGAGCGAAAACACTTGACAACCTCCTAGAAGTAGCTTTTCTAGCCACCAGACCTTTCTCCATCAATTAGGAATCTGATGTCGTCACTAAACACATTCCTTAAATTGTAGCCATTTTTGAGTGTTTATTTTTTGGTGTCTAATCCGCATATATATAACCATTGCTCTTGATTTTGTTGACTGTATATCTCTTAAATGTCAACATATAAAAGTGTGATTTGGTTTACGAAGATTTTTCAATGCCGAGAAACTCGATCAGAAAGTAAAGAAGGCGTAAGGTAAACAATGGTGTAAAACTAAAATGGGATATATCGGGCTAGGATTCGAGTTACAGGAACAAGGGCCAAACCAACCACACAAGAATGGAATCGTCGAGCGAAAACACTTGACAACCTTCTGGAAGCAGCTTTTCTTGCTACCAGACATTTCTCCAATGTTTTGATAGAGACATTGGGGTTGGGCAAAAACATCTTGTAGCCATCTGCGGTATTCGAGTTAATAACAACATCAAATCAAATCTGTGAAACATTTTAATCTGGTAACTGGTATTTAAACACGTTAACAAAACTTTGAACTCACCAGCGTCGTCTGACACACTTGTCTGCATGCTTGCAGGTCCTTAGGGATGATATCATTTGGAACTTACTGTCTGGAAGGCTGGAGTGGTCATGGGTTGAGATACATGGTATTGCAAGACAAGTCTAATGGTTTTCGAACATGTGGTTGTTGAACCACTTAGCAAACGATTTATGCTTCCGCTGTATACAAAGAATTACGTTTAATGTTTTGTAACACTTTATGATAAGGAATGAAAGTTTTTATTTAAATATATACTATAGTTCAATGTAATTGGTGGCTTGGATCCTGGTACGTCACACGTCCCGCGGTGTTCCCGCATGTGGTAATTTGGGGTGTGACAGTTTGGTATCAGAGCCACTGGTTATAGAGAACTTGGTTTTAAAATGTTTTTACAAAACCAGACTATAACCGAACAGATCCGAAAGTGACCATGACACTCAGCTCCAGACTGCAAGGTTCGTCTCTCGTATACTCATTGTACTGCATAACTAGTGAACACTTACATATGATATTGCATGTGATTGCATGCTTAGCATAACAGCATGACTTCTTGTATTACTTGCATGTGTTATGTGACTGATAGGGTGGTATTTCCCTAAACATTCATGACTTACATTTCGTGATGCTCCTTGTTTGCTACTCGAGTTTGAGGAATAATTTGACATGAGTTAGGAGGAACTGAGATGAGCATGCAAATCACAATATTATTGTGGGTGCACACATAATAATAATGTGGGGTGCATGCGAGTCCCGATGAGGCTTAACAAGTGAAAAAGGGGTTCTGCTCTGTTATTTGATCGATGCGAAACACAACAGTCTATAAGAGTCATAGTAGTGATTGACTCTTACTCGAACATGATCTTTTCACTTTTCTCTGAATCCTATCAAATCTCGATGCTATCGAGTATTACCTAAACACCCATCTGAACTCCTAGCGAACTGTGTAGAATGTCAGGTGCTTGCACGAACGTCTCTGTGTTGGATGTCGTAGCGTTGAATGATTGGTCTACACCTTTCTCATCCTTCTTTGTTTACTAGAACTTAACGTATTGACGTCTTAGACCCTGAAGCGCGATCACTTCTGCAACGCTCTGGAAACATACCGTGTATTACTCAGTCAACTCGCAAGAACGATGGACAAGAGAATGAGCGTAGTGCCTTACCAACCTTAGTATTTGGACGACCCGGATTACCAGCAACGAGCATCAGCAATTTGACGCCAATCGAATCCTTAACCTTGGTAAGTGATTTATGGGAGTCGACTCTTACGAATCAATCGGGGCATAAGCGGGGACAACTGATTATAGTGTGGAATGTGTGACTACCAGCACAGTAATTAGCGCTTTAGGGCATGGCATAAAATGTGGAAAGATGGACTTGGTTGGCGAAAGATCGTAGGGTTCCGTTTTAAGCAACGACATTAGAGGCCACAGTCATGGCAACACCAAGGTACTTGTAATAGTAGCCTACTGTATGGAAATGAAGGTGCCTACAGTATGGATTGGCCGTTGATAATTCAAGACGACAACAACCAAGTGAACGATGACAGTAATGGGAATCCACGTGATCGTAACAACAACACTGGTAGTGGTGCTTGTGGAAGGACATTTAGGATTGACATGGGCGACGGCAGGATAATAGCAACATGGTAGCTTGAATGGGTAGCAAATCGCTTCGTCTCGGATCTGTTTAACCCTGATGCTTCTCGAAACCGAACATGTTGTGAAACCGGCTAATGGCAAGTCAATGGAAACCTCATATGTTCGTTGGGATGCGAATCGACCTTGTGGGACAAGTGTTCGGCATCGAATTTCCTCCTACTATCTTTGATGGTTTCGACGTAGTGAGTTGTGTAGATTGGTTAACTGGATATCGCGTAGATATACCATGTGGGAAGGAAATTTTGTGTCACTTTAAATTTTGAAGTGTCAGAGTGGTGTAAAGGTCAGCATCATATCAGCAAAGAAGACCCAGAAGTGTCTACGGAAGGATTACCCCGCTATGTTAGCATATGTTACTGATGTTAAGACTAAGGAGGTGAGGATCAAGGATCCACCAATTGCTCGTGATTCCTCTCGGCGTGCTACTCGGGGAACTTTCAGGTTTACTTCCACAACTGTTATGCAGAATCTCAGTTTGATCTCACGCCAGAGGCAGCCTTAATTCTTCGTACTTCTTACCGCCTTGCGCCAGGAGGGATGCGAGAACTGTCAAATCAACTACAAGGACTGTTTGACAAAAGTTTTATCAGACCTAGTTTTCGCTCCGGGGAGCCCCATTTATATCCGTGAAGATAAGCCTTTTCGTACGCATAGTGATTATCGAGAACTCAACAAAGTGGCAGTCAGGAACCGTTTGCCCAGACCATGTATTGACGACCTGTCGACTAGTTACGAGAGTCAAGTTCCCATTCGAGGATTGGCTAACGAACGAACTATAATTAGATGGAAGTCCAATGGGAGAATGCTCTTAGAACGGCATATCAAACGCAATGCGTCCAGTGCGACTTTATACACCATTACCATCGAGATAATCAACACACCAGCAACTTATGGACCACAAGAATCGACCATGTTATTGATGGCGTTTTGGGTCATTTCCTGGAGGAAGAGACATCATGGGCGACATCTGTATCCTATCTTAGAGATCCTGAGGGAGGAGTCATTCCGTGTGAAGTCTTGTTAAATGTAACATCTAGATTCGAGAGATGCATTTTGATCATGTAACCAACGAAGTGGGAGTACGCGTGGATCGTGCAAGGATCTATTTTGTTAGAAACTGATTGACACTAAAGATTCCTCCTGGGGTACAACAATTTCTTGGTTTCGCTAGTTACTATCGCAGAATCATCATGAGATTTTCGAAGCTTGCGCAGCGTTAACTTCTTTAGCACAGCAGGGCGTTGTGTTCGTGGAAGACAAAACAGGAGGACGTCTTTTCAGCTTTCAAATCCCAACTCCGCAATACACTGAGCATCGTCTTTACCTAAGAGTACGGGCGAACTAGTGGTATACCATGATGGTTCGAATCAGAGTCCCAGTTACACATCGATGCAAACACGAGAGAGTGATGGCATACATAATGGAGTTACAACGAGGGACTGCACAACACACAACTTGCGGTGGAAACCGTGGGCCTTGGATTTAAGTTGGAGGCATTACTTGGACGGTACCGAATGCACTACTTAGACCGATCACAAGGGCCTCCCGTGTACCTTTGTTTCGGAAGAGCTAAATGAGTTAATGACATCGCTGGATGGAACTTTGGGACGATTTCGACTGTGAAACCTGAACGGGAACGAGCTTTGCAACTCGCTATCGACTCCAACCTACCTGATCAGACTCGCTCTATTCAAACTGGAGAACAGGAAGAAGAGGATCTTCAAGTTGAACCCATGCGGGGCATGGGGAAGCAACCTCTGGCAGGTCGGATGATAATCGCTACCTCATGGAACGAATGTGGATCTCATTATACGGCAACTTCAGGGAACTTGCGTTGAGCAAAGCACACCGGTCACGATATTCTAGTCGCCTGGGTCTTGATGGGATGTATTAGGATCAAATGATCTTGTACTGGCAACTGGGGTTGAAGGCCTACGCAGCGAAGCATGTGAACGATGTTTGACTTGTGCGAAAGTCAAGGTGGAACATAAGAAACCTTTTGGTTTGTGTCAGCAATCAGAAACACCTATTTGGAGATTGGAACGAACAGCCATGGATTTTGTCACAGGCCTACCTAAATCTCAGAACAGACTGATATCACCTGAGTGATCGTTGATTGTCCCAGGTAACCAGTACAGTCTATTGCAATTAAGGAAACCGACGAGTTTTCACAGTGGTGAATGTTCCTCTGAGAGAGGCAGCTTTTAGGTACGAGGTGCCAACTCCTGTTACCTCTGAATTTGATCTATGCATGATTTATGTCAGGCAATACACAACACATTTGGCTCACGTTAGGACCAGAGCATTGCTTATCGCTGTTGGGCAAACGATCAGAGAAAACGAACTCTCCTGGTACTCGAAACTCTTGGGAAGGTTGTTTGGATCGGGAGTCGATTGACGGCAACGCGTGACCATCAGGAAAGCTGATAAACTTGGGAAACGCTGGAAGATCGCTGTAGGCGATCTTATCATGTTAAAAGTCTCACCCTGGGAGGGTGTGGAATGCTTGGGAAGCATGGCGAGCTTAACTGACGTCACGATGGACCATTCAACAGTCTGGGAAGAATCAGTAGCGTAACCTACAAACTCAAGTTACCCGACGAATCGGGTAACGTACGCGATGTCATTTATGTTTCGGATCTAAGGCAGTGGTTGTCTGATGAAACACGTGTGATACTTTTACTGGAGGAATTTAACAAACGCATAGACCAGGAGGTCAAGGTTCATTAACTTAGTTGAATTCCAATCGTGAGTGTTCGTTGGAACTCAAGACGTGGACCGGATTTCACGTGGGAGCGCGAGGATCGGATGAAGGTCAAATATCCTCAACTCTTTCCTAATGACCAATCTAATTCTGGTACTACTGGTGAATTTCGGGACGAAATTCCATTTCAAGTTGGGGATGATGTGGCACCTGAGCAAAATTCACAGCAATCTTGATTTTCTCACTTCATTCCTCTGTGCTTACTTATTAAATTTCGAGACGAAATTTCTTACAAGTTGGGGATGATGTGACAACCCAAACTTTCACGATTAGTAACGTTAGTCTTGTGATTCTAACTGCTTGTTTTTTAATTCTCTTCAATGCGCTGCGTTGAACTTTCGGTGTGGTATTCACTTGGTTATTCTAACATGCTAGTATATTGGGCCAACGCACACATACTGGGCCGGCTACCATTATTAGTGTATAATGAGCCCACTTCTTATGGACTTTGAATATGTGGATTACTTAAACTTGTGTTATTTATTGGCCCGGTCTTGCAAGCCCATACCGAACCAAGCCCACCTTAAAATCTGATTAGATTCTTGTTTACGTACAAGTTGTATAAGAATATTTGAATGTTTGCAAACCCTAACCAACCTCACGTCCCTCTTCCCTGAATTGCGATGGGCAGTAGCAGACCCCCCATCATCATCAAGACATCATCTCTTACAATCAAGTCTCTTGGTTAGTAATTCTGTTTGTGTTAAGTTTAATTATGTGATCTTATTTGTATATGTGCTTAATTTACAAAGAAAGTATACGTGAGGAATATATATGTGTAGTGAATGGGCTCGGGTATATGTTAGTAATCGACTTGATTGTGTCTCGAATTAGGATATCTTCTATATATCGCTAATCTTGTTTGTGTGTACGACCTTGATTGCATGAAAGTGATGTGCATGGTATTAAGAATGTTGATGTGTGCTACTGTGTATACAAACCCATATTCCGAGTTGCTACTATTAGGTTAAATAATAATAATTGGTTGTGAATGATCTGATGAATTCCAGCGAAAGTTTGATGTTGATGATTGGCTGTGATTAGGCCCATGGATTGATACTTGTTAACATGTGACTAGCTATGACTAATTAGGGTTTTACTAGTAGCCATGGTTTTGCATGTTGGATTGAATAAAACGCTAACTGTTGGTGATTTGATGTACTGACATTATTAAATTTGACAAAAAGGTGTTAACCATGATGGAGACAATAATAATCAATAGGTTAGGGTCACATGGAGTAGTGGTGATGATAAAGAATCCTTAAATTGGTTTTGCTATAATAAATGGTGATAAACTGTTATGGGAATTTAGAGGTTGTTATGGTGTTCACCCATGATCTTGATTTACATGTTGATTAGGTGTACATACATGATAGAACGTGATGTTGAATCAATGTGAACATGTGCATGAGCCGTTCTTATATGAGTCTGATTTCGATCAGATTTGAAGGTTGATAATGATGAACTGTTAACATGTTTTTGAAGAAATAATATTTGATCCAAACTAATAAGGGAACTATTAGCAATTATTGTTCGAGATAAATCTAGAAAATAACTGACTAGAGATTTGTGTAACTGATTCCTTGATTTCAGCGAAACGTAAACCAATCGCACACTTCTTGCTATGCATAACTGATTAATACATCGTATAGGTATTCCGCATAACTGCACACTCAATTGTGCGAGTCGCACAATGAATGGTCACACAGTAATTAACGTACACTATTGGACTGCACGTTGCATAGGTTGATGATACAGGACACACACCATTTGTAGTCTCACACGCGCAATGTAGTTGCACACTGGTCAGAGGGCCACAAACATTAAATAAGCCGCACATCAATACGGTGACCCGCACACTTGTAACGGGACGCACACTCTTGAAGTGGGCCAATAACTTGATTGAATCGCACACTCTTGTGAGCACTGAATTAACTGCTACGTGTTTATGAAAACATGAACTTGTAATATGAATTTGCGCATGACCTGAAAACCTACTACATGATGACTATGAACTGTTATGTGCATGATTGATTGTTTAGTATTATGTTGTGTGTATTGCTAGTACGTTACTGGTATTATATGTGCAAAGAGAAGGTGATCTATGTGTTTACGAAACTGACTGTCTTTGGTAACCACGGTAGGGTATGGTTGACCAACTTGGAATGGGTAACATAACATGCCGAGCAACCTAAGGTGAGTTCACTGCTCTTTTTCTAAGCATGCGTCCCGGGGAGGGACATCTGGTAAACGTTCCGGGGAGGAATGCTGGGTTATTGGGATGTTGGTTATTACACTCATTTCTATCACATAAGACCCCTTACATCTACCGATAGTTGCCGGGGAGGCAACGAGGTTATTAGTTGATAGCGCTATTAGGTTTGGCACCCTCACACCGTACCGGGGAGGACGGGCGTGAACTAATTACCTTAAAGCATGACCAATGTTTTGATAGAGACATTGGGTTTGGGCAAAAACATCTTGTAGCCATCTGCGGTATTCGAGTTAATAACAACATCAAATCAAATATGTGAATCGTTTTAATCTGGTAACTGGTATCTAAACACGTTAACAAAACTTTGAACCCACCAGCGTCGTCTGACACACTTGTCTGCATGCGTGCAGGTCCTTAGGGATGATATCATTTGGAACTTGCTGTCTGGAAGGCTGAAGTGGTCATGGGTCGAGATACATGGGATTGCAAGACAAGTCTAATGGTTTTCGAACATGTGGTTGTTGAACCACTTAGCAAACGATTTATGCTTCCGCTGTATACAAAGAATTACGTTTAATGTTTTGTAACACTTATGATAAGGAATGAAAGTTTTTATTTAAATATATGCCATAGTTCAATGTAATTGGTGTCTTGGATCCTGGTACGTCACACGTCCCGCGGTGTTTCCGCATGTGGTAATTTGGGGGTGTGACAGCCGAGAACCTCGATCAGAGAGTAAAAAAGGCGTAAGGTTCACAAAGGTGTAAAACTAAAATGGGATATACTAGGCTAGGATTCGAGTTATAAGAACAAGGGAAAAACCAACCACCCAAGAATAGAATCATCGAGCGAAAACACTTGACAACCTCCTAGAAGTAGCTTTTCTAGCCACCAGACCTTTCTCCATCAATTAGGAATCTGATGTCGTCACTAAACACATTCCTTAAATTGTAGCCATTTTTTGAGTGTTTATTTTTTGGTGTCTAACCCACATATATATAACCATTGCTCTTGATTTTGTTGATTGTATATCTCTTAAATGTCAACATATAAATGTGTGAATTAGTTTACGAAGATTTTTCAATGCCGAGAAACTCGATCAGAAAGTAAAGAAGGCGTAAGGTTCACAATGGTGTAAAACTCAAATGGGATATATCGGGCTAGGATTCAAGTTACAGGAACAAGGGTCAAACCAACCACACAAGAATGGAATCGTCGAGCGAAAACACTTGACAACCTTTTGGAAGCAGCTTTTCTTGCCACCAGACCTTTCTCCATTAGTTAGTAATCTGATGCCGTCACTAACCACATTCCTTAAATTGTTGCCATTTTTTGAGTGTTTATTTTTTGGTGTCTAATCCGCATATATATCACCATTGCTCTTGATTTTCTTGACAGTATATCTCTTAAATGTGAACATATACACGTGTGATTTAGTTTACGAAGAATTTTCAATGCCAAGAACCTCGATCAGAGAGTAAAAAAGGCGTAAGGTTCACAATGGCGTAAAACTAAAATGGGATATAATGGGCAAGGATTCGAGTTACAGGAACAAGGGCCAAACCAACCACCCAAGAATGCAATCATCGAGTGAAAACAGTTAACAACCTCCTGGAAGCAGCTTTTCTTGCTCCCAGACCTTTCTCCATCAATTAGGAATCTGATGCCGTCACTAAACACATTCCTTAAATTGTAGCCATTTTTTGAGTGTTTATTTTCTGTTTTCTAATCCGCATTTATATCACCATTGCTCTTGATTTTCTTGACTGTATATCTCTTAAATGTCAACATATACACGTGTGATTTAGTTTACGAAGATTTTTCAATGCCGAGAACCTCGATCAGAGAGTAAAAAAGGCGTAAGGTTCACAATGGTGTAAAACTAAAATGGGATATACCGGGCTAGGATTCGAGTTACCGGAACAAGGGCCACAAAATCCACCCAAGAATGGAATCGTCAAGCGAAAACACATGACAACCTCCTGGAAGCAGCTTTTCTTTCCACCAGACGTTTCTCCATCAATTAGGAATCTGATGCCGTCACTAAACACATTCCTAAATTGTAGCCATGTTTTAGTGTTTATTTTTTGGTTTCTAATCCGCATATATATCACCATTGCTCTTGATTTTCTTGGCAGTATATCTCTTAAATGTCAATATATACACGTGTGATTTAGTTTACGAAGATTTTTCAATACCGAGAACCTCGATTAGAGAGTAAAAAAGGCGTAAGGTTCACAATGGTGTAAAACTAAAATGGGATATACCGAGCTTGGATTCTAGTTACCGGAACAAGGGCCAAACCAACCACCCAAGAATGGAATCGTGGAGTGAAAACACTTGACAACGTCCTGGAAGCAGCTTTTCATGCTCCGAGACCTTTCTCCATCAATTAGGAATCGGATGCCGTCACTAAACACCATTCCTTAAATTGTAGCCATTTTTTGAGTGTTTATTTTTTGGTGTCTAATCCCCATATATATAACCACTGCTCTTGATTTTCTTGACTATATATCTCTTAAATGTAAACATATACACGTGTGATTTAGTTTACGAAGATTTTTCAATGTCGAGAACCTCCATCAGAGAGTAAAAAATGCGTAAGGTACACAAAGGTGTAAAGTTAAAACGGTATATTCCGGACTAGGATTCGAGTTACAGGAACAAGGGCCAAACCAACCGCCCAAGAACGCAATCGTCGAGTGAAAACACTTAACAACCTCATGGAAGCATCTTTTCTTGCCACCAGATATTTCTCCATCAATTAGCAATCTGATGCCGTCACTAAACACATTCCTTAAATTGTAGCCATTTTTTGAGTGTTTATTGTTTGGTTTCTAATCCGCATTTATATTACCATTGCTCTTTATTTTCTTGACTGTGTATCTCTTAAATATCAACATATACATGTGTGATTTAGTTTATGAAGATTTTTCAGTGCCGAGAACCTCGATGTGAGAGTAAAAAAGGCATAAGGTTCACAATGGTGTAAAACTTAAATGGGATATATCGGGCTAGGATTCGAGTTACAGGAACAAGGGCCAAACCAACCACTCAATAATGGAATCGTCGAGTGAAAACACTTGACAACCTCCTGGAAGCAGCTTTTCTTGCCACCACACCTTTCTCCATCAGTTAGTAATCTGATGCCGTCAGTAACCACATTCCTTAAATTGTTGCCATTTTTTGAGTGTTTATTTTTTGGTGTTTAATCCTCATATATATCACCATTGCTATTGATTTTCTTGACTGTATACCTCTTAAATGTCAACATATACACGTGTGATTTAGTTTACGAAGATTTTTCAATGACAAGAGTCTCGATCAGAGAGTAAAGAAGGCGTAAGGTTCACAATGGTGTAAAATTAAAATGGGATATACCGGGCTAGGATTCGAGTTACAGGAAGAAGGGCCAAACCAACCACCCAAGAATGGAATCGTCGAGCGATAACACTTGACAACCTCCTGGAAGCAGCTTTTCTTGCCACCAGACGTTTCTCCATCAATTAGGAATCTGATGCCGTCACTAAACACATTCCTTAAATTGTAGCCATTTTTTGAGTGTTTATTTTTTGGTTTCTAATCCGCATTTATATCACCATTGCTCTTGATTTTCTTGACTGTATATCTCTTAAATGTCAACATATACATGTGTGATTTAGTTTACAAAGATTTTTCAATGCCGAGAACCTCGATCAGAGAGTAAAAAAGACGTAAGGTTCACAATGGTGTAAAACTAAAATGGGATATACCGGGCTAGGATTTGAGTTACCAGAACAAGGCCAAACCATCCACCCAAGAATTGAATCGTCAAACGAAAACACTTGACAACCTCCTGGAAGCAGCTTTTCTTTCCACCAGACGTTTCTCCATCAGTTAGGAATCCGATGCCGTCACTATACACATTCCTAAATTGTAGCCATTTTTGAGTGTTTATTTTTTGGTTTCTAATCCGCATATATATCACCATTGCTCTTGATTTTCTTCGCTGTATATCTCTTAAATGTCAACATATACACGTGTGATTTAGTTTACGAAGATTTTTCAATACCGAGAACCTTGATTAGAGAGTAAAAAAGGCGTAATGTTCACAATGGTGTAAAACTAAAATGGGATATACCGAGCTTGGATTCTAGTTACCGGAACAGGGGCCAAACCAACCACCCAAGAATGGAATTGTCGAGTGAAAACACTTGACAACCTCCTGGAAGCAGCTTTTCATGCTCCCAGACCTTTCTTCATCAATTAGGAATCGGATGCCGTCACTAAACACATTCCTTAAATTGTAGCCATTTTTTGAGTGTTTATTTTTTGGTGTCTAATCCTCATATATATCACCATTGCTCTTGATTTTCTTGACTATATATCTCTTAAATGTAAACATATACACGTGTGATTTAGTTTACGAAGATTTTTCAATGTCGAGAACCTCCATCAGAGAGTAAAAAATGCGTAAGGTACACAAAGGTGTAAAGTTAAAACGATATATTCCGGACTAGGATTCGAGTTACAGGAACAAGGGCCAAACCAACCGCCCAAGAATGCAATCGTCGTGTGAAAACACTTAACAACCTCATGGAAGCAGCTTTTCTTGCCACCAGATATTTCTCCATCAATTAGCAATCTGATGCCGTCACTAAACACATTCCTTAAATTGTAGCCATTTTTTGAGTGTTTATTGTTTGGTTTCTAATCCGCATTTATATCACCATTGCTCTTTATTTTCTTGACTGTGTATCTCTTAAATATCAACATATACATGTGTGATTTAGTTTATGAAGATTTTTCAGTGCCGAGGACCTCGATGTGAGAGTAAAAAAGGCATAAGGTTCACAATGGTGTAAAACTTAAATGTGATATATCGGGCTAGGATTCGAGTTACAGGAACAAGGGCCAAACCAACCACTCAATAATGGAATCGTCGAGTGAAAACACTTGACAACCTCCTGGAAGCAGCTTTTCTTGCCACTACACCTTTCTCCATCAGTTAGTAATCTGATGCCGTCACTAACCACATTCCTTAAATTGTTGCCATTTTTTGAGTGTTTATTTTTTGGTGTTTAATCCTCATATATATCACCATTGCTCTTGATTTTCTTGACTGTATATCTCTTAAATGTCAACATATACACGTGTGATTTAGTTTACGAAGATTTTTCAATGACGAGAATCTCGATCAGAGAGTAAAGAAGGCGTAAGGTTCACAATGGTGTAAAATTAAAATGGGATATACCGGGCTAGGATTCGAGTTACAGGAAGAAGGGCCAAACCAACCACCCAAGAATGGAATCGTCGAGCGATAACACTTGACAACCTCCTGGAAGCAGCTTTTCTTGCCACCAGACGTTTCTCCATCAATTAGGAATCTGATGACGTCACTAAACACATTCCTTAAATTGTAGCCATTTTTTGAGTGTTTATTTTCTGGTTTCTAATCCGCATTTATATCACCATTGCTCTTGATTTTCTTGACTGTATATCTCTTAAATGCCAACATATACACGTGTGATTTAGTTTACAAAGATTTTTCAATGCCGAGAACCTCGATCAGAGAGTAAGAAAGGCGTAAGGTTCACAATGGTGTAAAACTAAAATGGGATATACCGGGCTAGGATTCGAGTTACCAGAACAAGGCCAAACCATCCACCCAAGAATTGAATCGTCAAACGAAAACACTTGACAACCTCCTGGAAGTAGCTTTTTTTTCCACCAGACGTTTCTCCATCAATTAGGAATCTGATGCCGTCACTATACACATTCCTAAATTGTAGCCATTTTTGAGTGTTTATTTTTTGGTTTCTAATCCGCATATATATCACCATTGCTCTTGATTTTCTTGGCTGTATATCTCTTAAATGTCAACATATACACGTGTGATTTAGTTTACGAAGATTTTTCAATACCGAGAACCTTGATTAGAGAGTAAAAAAGGCGTAATGTTCACAATGGTGTAAAACTAAAATGGGATATACCGAGCTTGGATTCTAGTTACCGGAACAGGGGCCAAACCAACTACCCAAGAATGGAATCGTCGAGTGAAAACACTTGACAACCTCCTGGAAGCAGTTTTTCATGCTCCCAGACCTTTCTTCATCAATTAGGAATCGGATGCCGTCACTAAACACATTCCTTAAATTGTAGCCATTTTTGAGTGTTTATTTTTTGGTGTCTAATCCTCATATATATCACCATTGCTCTTGATTTTCTTGACTATATATCTCTTAAATGTAAACATATACACGTGTGATTTAGTTTACGAAGATTTTTCAATGTCGAGAACCTCCATCAGAGAGTAAAAAATGCGTAAGGTACACAAAGGTGTAAAGTTAAAACGATATATTCCGGACTAGGATTCGAGTTACAGGAACAAGGGCCAAACCAACCGCCCAAGAATGCAATCGTCGAGTGAAAACACTTAACAACCTCATGGAAGTAGCTTTTCTTGCCACCAGATATTTCTCCATCAATTAGCAATCTGATGCCGTCACTAAACACATTCCTTAAATTGTAGCCATTTTTTGAGTGTTTATTGTTTGGTTTCTAATCCGCATTTATATCACCATTGCTCTTTATTTTCTTGACTGTGTATCTCTTAAATATCAACATATACATGTGTGATTTAGTTTATGAAGATTTTTCAGTGTCGAGAACCTCGATGTGAGAGTAAAAAAGCCATAAGGTTCACAATGGTGTAAAACTTAAATGGGATATATCGGGCTAGGATTCGAGTTACAGGAACAAGGGCCAAACCAACCACTCAATAATGGAATCGTCGAGTGAAAACACATGACAACCTCCTGGAAGCAGCTTTTCTTGCCACCAGACCTTTCTCCATCAGTTAGTAATCTGATGCCGTCACTAACCACATTCCTTAAATTTTGCCATTTTTTGAGTGTTTATTTTTTGGTGTTTAATCCTCATATATATCACCATTGCTCTTGATTTTCTTGACTGTATATCTCTTAAATGTTAACATATACACGTGTGATTTAGTTTACGAAGATTTTTCAATGACGAGAATCTCGATCAGAGAGTAAAGAAGGCGTAAGGTTCACAATGGTGTAAAATTAAAATGGGATATACCGGGCTAGGATTCGAGTTACAGGAAGAAGGGCCAAACCAACCACCCAAGAATGGAATCGTCGAGCGATAACACTTGACAACCTCCTGGAAGCAGCTTTTCTTGCCACCAGACGTTTCTCCATCAATTAGGAATCTGATGCCGTCACTAAACACATTCCTTAAATTGTAGCCATTTTTTGAGTGTTTATTTTCTGGTTTCTAATCCGCATTTATATCACCATTGCTCTTGATTTTCTTGACTGTATATCTCTTAAATGTCAACATATACACGTGTGATTTAGTTTACAAAGATTTTTCAATGCCGAGAACCTCGATCAGAGAGTAAAAAAGGCGTAAGGTTCACAATGGTGTAAAACTAAAATAGGATATACCGGGCTAGGATTCGAGTTACCAGAACAAGGCCAAACCATCCACCCAAGAATTGAATCGTCAAACGAAAACACTTGACAACCTCCTGGAAGCAGCTTTTCTTTCTACCAAATGTTTCTCCATCAATTAGGAATCCGATGCCGTCACTATACACATTCCTAAATTGTAGCCATTTTTGAGTGTTTATTTTTTGGTTTCTAATCCGCATATATATCACCATTGCTCTTGATTTTCTTGGCTGTATATCTCTTAAATGTCAACATATACACGTGTGATTTAGTTTACGAAGATTTTTCAATACCGAGAACCTTGATTAGAGAGTAAAAAAGGCGTAATGTTCACAATGGTGTAAAACTAAAATGGGATATACCGAGCTTGGATTCAAGTTACCGGAACAGGGGCCAAACCAACCACCCAAGAATGGAATCGTCGAGTGAAAACACTTGACAACCTCCTGGAAGCAGCTTTTCATGCTCCCAGACCTTTCTTCATCAATTAGGAATCGGATGCCGTCACTAAACACATTCCTTAAATTGTAGCCATTTTTTGAGTGTTTATTTTTTGGTGTCTAATCCTCATATATATCACCATTGCTCTTGATTTTCTTGACTATATATCTCTTAAATGTAAACATATACACGTGTGATTTAGTTTACGAAGATTTTTCAATGTCGAGAACCTCCATCAGAGAGTAAAAAATGCGTAAGGTACACAAAGGTGTAAAACTAAAATGGGATATACTGGGCTAGGACTCGTGTTACAGGAACAAGGGCAAAACCAACCAGCCAAGAATAGAATCATCGAGCAAAAACACTTGGCAACCTCCTGGAAGTAGCTTTTCTTGCCATCGGTCCTTTCTCCATCAATTAGGAATCTGATGTCGTCACTAAACACATTCCTTAAATTGTAGCCATATTTTGAGTGTTTATTTATTGGTGTCTAATCTGCATATATATAACCATTGCTCTTGATTTTGTTGACTGTATATCTCTTAATTGTCAACATATAAACCTGTGATTTAGTTTACGAAGGATTTTCAATGCCGAGAACCTCGATCAGAAAGTAAAAAAGGCGTAAGGTTCACAATGGTGTAAAACTAAAATGGGATATATCGGGCTAGGATTCGAGTCACAGGAACAAGGGCAAAACCAACCACCCAAGAATGGAATCGTTGAGCGAAAACACTTGACAACCTCCTGGAAGCAGCTTTTCTCGCCACATCAGTAAGTAATCTGATACCGTCACTAACCACATTCCTTATATTGTTGACATTTTTTGAGTGTTTATTTTTTGGTGTCTAATCCGCATATATACCAACATTGCTCTTGATTTTCTTGACAGTATATCTCTTAAATGTCAACATATACACGTGTGATTTAGTTTACAAAGACTTTTCAATGCCAAGAACCTCGATCAGAGAGTAAAAGAGGCGTATGGTTCAAAATGGTGTAAAACTAAAATGGGATATACCGGGCTAGGATTCGAGTTACAGGAACAAGGGCCAAACCAACTACCCAAGAATGGAATCGTCGAGTGATAACACTTAATGACCTCCTGGAAGCAGCTTTTCACACTCCCAGACCTTTTTCCATCAATTATGAATCTAATGCCGTCACTAAAAACATTCCTTAGATTGAAGCCATTTTTTGAATGTTTATTTTTTGGTCTCTAATCCTCATATATATCACCATTGCTCTTGATTTTCTTGACTGTATATCTCTTAAATGTCAACATATACACGTGTTATTTAGTTTACGAAGATTTTTCAATTCCGAGAATCTCGATCAGAGAGTAAAGAAGGCGTAAGGTTCACAATGGTGTAAAACTAAAATGGGATATACCGGGCTAGTATTCGAGTTACAGGAACAAGGGCCAAACCAACCACCCAAGAAAGGAATCGTCGAGCGAAAACACTTGACAACCTCCTGGAAGCAGCTTTTCTTGCCACCAGACGTTTCTCCATCAATTAGGAATCCGATGCCGTCACTAAACACATTCTTTAAATTGTGGCCATTTTTTGAGTGTTTATTTTTTGGTTTCTAATCCGCATTTATATCACCATTGCTCTTGATTTTCTTGACTGTATATCTCTTAAATGTCAGCATATACACGTGTGATTTAGTTTACGAAGATTTTTCAATGCCGAGAACCTCGATTAGAGAGTAAAAATGGTGTAAGGTTCACAATGGTGTAAAACTAAAATGGGATATATCGGGTTAGTATTCAAGTTACCGAAACAAGGGCCAAACCAACCACCCAAGAATGGAATCGTCG
The DNA here is from genome assembly GCA_030545235.1 of Helianthus tuberosus. Taxonomy (NCBI): domain Eukaryota; kingdom Viridiplantae; phylum Streptophyta; class Magnoliopsida; order Asterales; family Asteraceae; genus Helianthus; species Helianthus tuberosus. The sequence goes on from JARYGA010032599.1 coordinate 38,053, forward strand.
AGCGAAAACACTTGACAACCTCCTGGAAGCAACTTTTCTTGCCATGAGACGTTTCTCCATCAATTAGGAATCTGATTCTGTCAATAAACACATTCCTTAAATTGTAGCCATTTTTTGAGTGTTTAGTTTTTGGTTTCTGATCTGCATTTATATCACCATTGTTCTTGATTTTCTTAACTGTATATCTCTTAAATGTCAACATATACACGTGTGATTTAGTTTACGAAGATTTTTCAATGTCGAGAACCTCGATCAGAGAGTAAAAAAGGTGTAAGGTTCACAATGGTGTAAAACTAAAATGAGATATAACGGGCTAGGATTCTAGTTACCGGAACAAGGGCCAAACCAACCACCCAGGAATGCAATCGTCGAGTGAAAACACTTAACAACCCTCTGGAAGCAGTTTTTCATGCTCCCAGACCTTTCTCCATCAATTAGGAATCTGATGCCGTCACTAAACACATTCCTTGAATTGTAGCCATTTTTTGAGTGTTTATTTTTTGGTGTCTAATCCTCATATATATCATCATTGCTCTTGATTTTCTTGACTGTATATCTCTTAAATGTCAACATATACACATGTGATTTAGTTTACGAAGATTTTTCAATGCCGAGAATCTCGATCAGAGAGTAAAGAAGGCGTAAGGTTCACAATGGTGTAAAATTAAAATGTGATATACCGGGCTAGGATTCGAGTTACAGGAATAAGGGCCAATCCAACCACCAAAGAATGGAATCATCGAGCGAAAACACATGACAACCTCCTGAAAGCAGCTTTTCTTGCCACCAAACGTTTCTCCATCAATTAGGAATCTGATGCCGTCACTAAACACATTCCTTAAATTGTAGCCATTTTTTGAGTGTTTATTTTTTGGTTTCGAATCCGCATTTATATCACCATTGCTCTTGATTTTCTTGACTGTATATCTCTTAAATGTCGACATATACACATGTGATTTAGTTTACGAAGTTTTTTCGATGCCGAGACCCTCGATCAGGGAGTAAAAATGGCGTAAGGTTCGCAATGGTGTAAAACTAAAATTGGATATACCGGGCTAGGATTTTGGTTACCGGAACATGGGCCAAACTAACCACCCAAGAATGGAATCGTCGAGTGAAAATAGTTGACAACCTCCTGGAAGCAGCTTTTCATGCTCCCAGACCTTTCTCCGTCAATTAGGAATCTGATGCCGTCACTAAAGACATTCCTTAAATTGTCGCCATTTTTTGAGTGTTTATTTTTTAGTGTCTAATTGTCACACCCTAACTTTTGCGGAAGCTTGATTATTGGTGTGACTTCTTAATACCATAGCATTCAATCATAACAATGCTATATAATAAAAACAGTAGTTGGTCATCCAAAAATTTTATGTTTGAAAATAACATAACATACTTGTCTGAAACGTTGACACCAAATTCAAGTTACAAATCACATCGTGTTTAAATGAGTTCATGAAGACTTAACAAAAGACCTTTAAATAAAACCGGGTTTAGAAACATATGTCCCGTCCAGGAATAGGATACACTTCCTAAACTCTAACAACATTGGATGACATCTTTTGTTCATGACGCAGCTTGACTACATGCACACACCTGCCAGATCCACTTAGTTCCCTGAAATACATGTAATTTAAAAAAAAACATCAACAGAAGTTGAGCGAGTTCATGTGTGAGTGTATGAATAAACCTTTAAAGTATGTCTGTAAGAATGTATCTCCCTGGTACGTAGCAGTAAAGCCAATGGTATGTGTGAAATGGTGCCGGAAGACTCAAACCTAGCAAACTTGTCTCCGGGAAGAAGACATAGTCACCACATGGGCCACCCTGGTCCGCATGGGTGTGGGCTCGCTACACCCAAATAGATCTATCACTCATGTCCCTCGGTCCTACAATAAGGATTAATGGCCTTAAGTGTCATACCCACCTTTCACATGACCAAGCAGTAAACCCTCTTTAGGCTAACCATACCATGTATAAAATGTTTGTAAATAATCCTAACATGTATTTCACCCCCGAAGTTATAAAACTGAAAATAGTTAAAAGAAAAAGGGGGACATGAACTCACAGTATTGCGTCTTCAGAATCGTAACCCAAAAATCTCTTCAGCAAACCCGACTACCTACAATGTGCTAGGGTCTATTAGACGAACGGGCCGTGCCTTGCCTTTGTATTTACGTTTTTGAGTTACGTTTCTAATGTTATTCCAAGTTGTATAATTATTTGTCAAAATAATTAATATTTCAACTTAAATTATATTTGGTTTTGGAAAAATTGTTTAAACAATATTTTGTGACAATACTTCTCAAGTATTTAATTTCATATTTCCTTCCCAAGGATGGGGGTATTTTATACATGTACTTTCGTATTCTCGTATTCGTATTCTCAAAATAATATATATTCAAGTCTCACTTTAGAAAGTATATATATAACTTATTTGTCAAGAATAATGTATTCCAAGAAAATATATATTTTTCCCAAAAATCATATATGTTCTAAATATACTAAGAAAATATATTTTTATTTCCCAAAAATAATATATTTTCTTCTTGTTGAAAATATGATATAACTTGGTAATAGTACAAAAATCATAGTTTCACTTCTTTCGTTTCCAAAATAATATTTGCAAAAAATATATTCATGAGAGTATTTTCCGGAATATTTTGTAAGTTACGTTTTATCGTTCGGTTTCACAATATCAAGTGTGTAACTTATATATTTATTCCTTGTGATTTTTGGTATTATTCTGGATTGTAAGTTCTTGGTATTATGTTAAGTTATATTATTTTACCCTAAAATAATATAACTATTTCACAAAGTATACAAATATTCACACAAGTGTCTTTAATATAAATATAGATATTCTAAATATATATTCACCCATTTTTATTTATAAAAATCAACCTCCAATACTTGTATCTTTGTTGCAAAATTTGGCAAAGTTTATATTGAAAATCATAGTTAAAATACACTAATAAATACTTGTTAGAAAATATTTCTCTAAGTGTTTTTATTTTTAGAAAATTTTGCCATAGTTTTCCCTAAAAATGGAGGTGTCTGATGTGCACAAAATGCAACATATAAATTACATCAATTATGGCATAAAACTAACCCCTTTTTAGTAATAATGTTGGAAAAAGTGTGTTTTTGTCTTCCTTTTGTATTTTCAGGATTAAATGAGCTCAAATAAAAAAAAGAAGCAAAAAGGCAGCTAAATCTAACATAAATACAAGAAAAGGAACAAACGTGGCATGCCCGACCTCCCTAACAGCATCTTCCCAAGTAAAATAAGAGAACAGAAGGCTGAACACGCCCCGTGCTCAATGAACACGCGGGCGTGCCCAAGTGTGAGCAGAAAAGACAAAGCTGTAGAAGCTTCTATCACCCACCACGGGGGCGTGCCCAGCGGACACGGGGTCGTGGTCAACTCTAAGATTCGCAGAATCTGGGGAAATCTTGATAGTACAGATACGCTTCTGCACATGGGGGCATGCCCAGCGGACACGAGGCGTGGTCAACTAATGCAGACAAACTGCAATTACTGAAGACAGAGAAAAGGGTGGACACGGGGCCGTGCCCAATGGACACGAGGCCGTGCCCGGGCCTCTGTTCAGGCTATAAATAGGGGTGCATGGCTCATTTGCAAACCATCTCTTGGCACACCACCTCTCTCACACTTCACCCACCACCCACCACCATCATCCATCATCCATCGTAGAATGTGTGAGTCGTCTCGGGATCCAAGATAGATCGTAAGAGTTCTTGACAATCAAAGGCCATGTTTGCCTAAGTCTCTTACATCACTTGGTGAAGACAAGTGTCTAGTGTAATACTTTTTATTTTTAATCTTTTCGCACTTTTTACTTGGTTATATATTAATGACTTTAATAACTAGTTTCTTATGTTGAAGGTGATTCTTCCTTATCGTTTGTCCGTGGTGTCTTGCCATTATTTTACTGTCTATATAAAATAAAAGATTTTCACCATTCATATCACCACGGTCTATATGGAGATATGTTGGCTACATGGTCGGGGGTTAAGGGAACGGTTTGGTAAGAGTCTTGCCTTGTTCGGTGTATAGATCCTACAAGGACCTGGGTCAAATTTAGTAGGACCTCCTTCAATACCCACCAGTATTGGATGGCGGGGGTCCAAACTCTTTGATCCCCTCATATGTAAGCTACTACTAATACTTTAACCCGGCTACTTAGGACTGTATCCCTGCTGACTCAGACTACTTAGCCGAGGGTAACGTAACCTTCAAAAAAGGGGCCTAGAATAATATGCATTAATAACTTAATTAATTATCTTTCAATAATCCGACCCTTTAGGATTGTATCCTTGCTGACTCAAACTACTGGGTTGAGGGTAACGTCACCTTCAAAAGAGGGGCCTACTACAATAACTAAGATAATCTCTTAAAAAGTACAAAAGTGCGGAAATAATCAAAGGTTACACTAAACACGAGTCGGAGCCAAGTGATTCATCTTGTCTATCTGTTTTTACTTTTATTTTATTTTCAGCATTTTAATTAGTTTTATTTTTCTTATCTAAAACATTTTTTCTAACTTTTGATTTGATTAGACGTTGAGGATAAACCGCTACTAAAAGCTCTTGTGTCCTTGGACGACCTCCGTATCTTGCCAACACTATACTACGCTCACGATGGGTGCCCTTGCCCATATGTGTGTTTGGTGTTGGTAAAATATCGTGTTTTATAAATTTAAAATTTGACTAACGTGTAAAAAGGGCTTAAAATATACTTAAACTTATATACACACTCGCACACATCAAGTTTTTTGCGCCGTTGCCGGGGACACAAGGATTTTAAGAAAGTTAGGAATCAACGGCCTAATCGTTTTTTCTAATTTTTATGCTCCGCCTTACTGCTCAACAAACTCCCGCAAAAGAAGCTTGACCCCGGAAGTTTCACAATTCCTTGCTCGATTTGGGAATCCCCCATTCGTAATGCACTAGACGATCTCGGGGTAAGCATCAACCTCATGCCCTCATCAATGTTCAACCGACTCGGCTTAGGGAAAACAAGCCCTACAAAAATAAGCATACAACTCGCTGATAGATCCGTCAAATATCCACAAGGAGTCACTGAAAATCTATTGGTCAAAGTCGGCGAATTTGTCTTCCCGGCCGACTTTGTCATACTAGATATGGAGGAAGATACCGAAGTACCGCTCATCTTAGGAAGGCTATTCCTAGCTACGGCCCAAGCAGTGGTAGACATTAATGATGGAACACTAACATTGAGGATTGCGGACGAGGAAATGAAGTTTGGAGTTGGAAAAGGAGTAGAAGACGAAGACCCGGTCAACTACATGAAGGTCATTGACTCGAGTTTGGATGATGCTCTCCGATGGTGAAGCATGGGATGCAAAACATCCCACTTGGGTAACATATGACCAGGCTTTGGGTCTAGCCAAGGACCATTATAAACGTGGCGCACCACGGAGGCATTCTGCGGAACTATCCTTAGTTTTGTTTTGATTAATTTTTATGTTTTCTAGTTTAGTTTTAATTTTCAGGAATAAAACACACTCGGGATGGTGAAGGATAACAAGGGAAACATGAACCAGCAACCCATGCATGAAAACAGGGCCACCCGAAAATTTTTCTTCATTACAGCAAATTCAGCACGGGTCGTGCCCGCCCAACACGGCCCCGTGCTGCACAATCTGCAGGAAATGCCCAGTTCAGGTAACTGGACACGGGGCGTGCTCATTGAACACGCCCCCGTGCCCAGGCTTCTGTTTCTTTTTACAAACTTTTTTTACTGGCGATCTGAACACGGGACCGTGCCCGGACACCACGGGGCCGTGTCCAGACGCCCAGTAACATAAAATTTTGCTCTTTCACGCCTTTTTACACATTCAATCAACCTAAAAACTTAGTTTTGGGACACATTGAGGACAATGTGTAATTTAAGTGTGGGGGGATGCTAAAACCTTGAATCTTACAAGTCCTAAATATAAGCCTTACACAAAACTCTATTGGAACCGCTAATCACCCCAATTTTTTTCAAAAAAAATCCATTTTCTTTACTTGTCTAGGTTTAATTTGGGAAGTTCAAGTTCTAAAAAGGTTATATTTTTACAAATTTACAACCGATAGCATCGTGATAAAAAGAACCAACATAAGAAAATTATGAAACGGCATGACAAACCTAGTTAAAATTTGATTATATATACTTGATCACATAAAAACCCATTCCCACAAAAAGTGAGTTTTGAGCCTTTATTGAGCATACAAATACATATCTTTAAACTAAATGCTCATTTTTCGTTTCTTGTGTGAATAGCCGCTTGGTTCTTACGACTCTAGAACTTGCCACGACGATACATTCCCAGTCCTTACCAACTTAAACCCGAGTAAGTAAATGATGGAGGCATTAGGACTAACCCTTTTTATTTCTACACCATTATTTTCTTTTTTTTACCACCTACCCAAAATCCCCCTAGTTAACCCCTTTAAGCCTAAACCTTTTCTTTTCATAACCCAAAACAAACACCCTTTCACCCACCAAAACCTTTTTATTTTTAACCATTTTGTTTTAGTAACAAGCTCGGTTTTTCTAATGACTTCCTAAAAAAATGATGATGATGATGAAGCAAAAGAAAAATAAACAAACAAGTTTATCAAAAATAACTTTGTTTGAATAATGGCTTCATCAAAATAAAAATTTCAAAAATAAAAAAGTCTTACGAAAACCGACGCTTTTTACGCCTTTCGCCCTTTTACTAACCACTAAACCAACCACCTACCTTTAACCCAAGCCTAACCCTTCTCCCAAAAGTCCTCTTGATATTTACAAAGGTATATAGTTAAAAAGGAGAAGAATTGATTGCTTGGCAAGCTTATGGTAGGAGTAAGTTCCATGCCGCTCTCGAGTGATCCACTAAAATACATATTCGGCCGAGTGTTGAGTGATCCCCGTGAGGTATGTGAACTTGTATATAAGTGGAATTTTAAAAAGGCATGTTATGCCCTAATAAGTAATTTATCTTATGGAATGTTTTCAATAAATCATGACGAATAGGATTGTAAATAAATAAAAATAAAACTAAATAAAGAATCTTGGAAATCCCGACACTCTATGACAAGCCCAAAAACTTTCTCTTCTACCCATTCCATTTCGGAGTGTAAAGCCACAAAATTATAGAGTTTTGCTTGAGGACAAGCAAAGATTCAAGTGTGGGGATATTTGATGTGCACAAAATGCAACATATAAATTACATCAATTGTGGCATAAAACTAACCCTTTTTTAGTACTAATGTTGGAAAAAAGAGGGTGGACACGGGGCCGTGCCCGAGCCTCTGTTCAGGCTATAAATAGGGGTGCTTGGCTCATTTACAAACCATCCCTTGGCACACCACCTCTCTCACACTTCACCCACCACCCACCACCATCACAACACCATCATCCACCACCATCATCCATCGTAGAGTGTGTGAGTCATCTCGGGATCCAAGATTGATCGTAAGAGTTCTTGACAATCAAAGGCCATGTTTGCCTAAGTCTCTTACATCACTTGGTGAAGACAAGTGTCTAGTGTAATACTTTTTATTTTTAATCTTTTCGCACTTTTTACTTGGTTATGTATTAATGACTTTAATAACTAGTTTCTTATGTTGAAGGTGATTCTTCCTTATCGTTTGTCCGTGGTGCCTTGGTATTATTTTACTGTCTATATAAAATAAAAGATTTTCACCATTCATATCTCCATGGTCTATATGGAGATATGTTGGCTACCTGTTCGGGGATTAAGGGAACGGTTTGGTAAGAGTCTTGCCTTGTTCAGTGTATAGATCCTGCAAGGACCTGGGTCAAATTTAGTACGACCTCCTTCAATACCCACCGGTATTGGATGGCGGGGGTCCAAACTCTTTGATCCCCTCATATGTAAGCTACTATTAATACTTTAATCCGGCTACTTAGGACTGTATCCTTGCTGACTCAGACTACTTAGCCGAGGGTAACGTCACCTTCAAAAGAGGGGCCTACCATAATATGCATTAATAACTTAATTAATTATCTTTCAATAATCCGACCCTTTAGGATTGTATCCTTGCTGACTCAAACTACTGGGTTGAGGGTAACGTCACCTTAAAAAAGGGGGCCTACTACAATAACTAAGATAATCTCTTAAAAAGTGCAAAAGTGCGGAAATAATCAAAGGTTACACTAAACATGAGTCGGAGCCAAGTGATTCATCTTGTCTATCTATTTTTACTTTTATTTTATTTTTCAGCATTTTAGTTAGTTTTATTTTTTCTTATCTAAAACATTTTTTCTAACTTTTGATTTGATTAGACGTTGAGGATAAACTAGTACTAAAAGCTCTTGTGTCCTTGGACGACCTCGGTATCTTGCCAACACTATACTACGCTCATGATGGGTGCACTTGCCCATATGTGTGTTTGGTGTTAGTAAAATATAGTGTTTTATAAATTTAAAACTTGACTAACGTGTAAAAAGGGCTTAAAATATACTTAAACTTATATACACACTCGCACACATCAGTGTCCATGCTATTTAAACATGTCATTTTCTTTTCAAAAATCAACACAACAATCAACAATCAATCCCTAAACAACTTACACTTACCAAGTGCAAAAACTATTCAATTTACATAACAACATGAACTTGATCTTTCACCAAAAACTTGTAGTAACTTAGTAATGTTTCTAGTAGGTCTAGTAATCCTTTAAAGTGTGTTTATTTCTCTAAAAATCTCATTTTTAAAGAATTTAGGTGTTTACAACTTGTAAACATATTTTACAAAAATGTTTCTTTGTGAGATCTTCTTGTTTCGTAAATGTTTATACACTTGGTTTACCACTAAAAATAGTGTAAGTTAAAGTAAGCATCAAGATCTTATAAAAATCACATTTTAAACTTGGTTCTTTTGGAAAACCATTCATAAATCTTAGATTCATAAGATTACTATCTTACTTTGTTTATTATTTTACAAGAAATCATTTTATTTTCAAGTTCATGCTTATATATGAGGATGATCTTCTTGTGTTAACACATAATCATCCTCTAACTTGCTAGATCATGTGTTTAATCACAATCTAGCAAGCTCCTTATGATGATCAACATCATAATCTCAAGTAAACAACAAGCACATACATATACTAAACAACACTATTTCATCAAGATTTCATCATATGTAAGCTTTATGTTTATGATTCTTGATTATGTCTTTTAATGTTTATCAAGATAATCCATGAATATCATCTTTTAACCAACAAAATTAGAAGTATTAAAGGGTTAAGAGAGTCTTACAACTAGCTCTAAGCTAGGGAAGAACACAAGATGAAAATGGAGTGGATAAAAGCAATTGAGAGAGGTCCTTGATGATCTACAAGCTTCACACTTCGTTAGATACCTTCTTACACCCTTGGATGGTCTTGGATTTAATGGACTTGAAAGGAAAATGATGATAGTGGTGGTTACCTATGGCTGAGAGGGAGGGAGGGAGAAAGAGAGTGGTGGTGGTGAGGAGTGTGTGAGATAATGGTCCATCAAGTTTACTTATAAGCTAAACTTTGGGTATTATCCATTGTGTTTTATGTTTACGAAGTACACTACATAATCTTCTTCAAATCCAGGCGAGATTAGCAAGAGATTTAGGAAGATTGTAAAATCTTAAGGGTGGGGTCACTTCTTGTGACCGTAAGTGTTAAATGGTAAATTATGTTAATTAGTTGGAGGTTAAGTGTAAAGTCTAGTGTTTATGTGTTTGATGCATTATATAGTGTGTTAGGGTGTTCGGGGATCATAACTTGCTCAAAAATAATAAAACAATGCTTCTAGCAAATATTTTGGTGTTCCGGGTAATGTCCGGTTGTTCGGTTAGATACCGGTTCGTTAAAGTGTCAAACTATTCCGTTTAATAATCTTTAAGTAACCTTTTGTGACACTTTTAATTCCCGACACTTAGGAAAGCATACAGGACCATTTTTACATATTTTTGCACATTACTAGCTTGTTAAAAAACTGAATTTTGCTGAAATATGCAGAATTCTACACTTTTAATGAGTTTTAGGCACTTTCCGGCACTTAAACTCTCACCTAGTGACGCAGTTTTATGGTCCTTACTTCCCTACACACCATACTAGTGTAGTACCTTGTCTCTGGCCCATATAGGGTCTTAAAACACTGTTTGTCTATGTACTGAACCCCGTCAGCATATTCTTGTCTTATCCGTTATCTGCGCTAACTGTGCTTTGTGCTTCATGTATGTCAATACGGTTTGCATGTGACAATGATATGACATTATGTAATATGTGATGCACATGTAAGTATAATACAAAAATCAGAAAGCAGTTTAAGTCATCAGTTGTAATTAAGCACAGTCATTAATCACTAATCCATATTAATTAATTGTACGGATACCTGTATTTTTACAGTTGTCACATTCTCCCCCTGTTAAGAAAATTTCGTCCTTGAAATTTGTACTACCTTAACTACTTAGGGTTTCATTATGCGTGTATGTATATGAATGATACTGGGGTAACTTCCAAACCGCATCTATCCTCATTCACATCAGGTGAATTCCATGGATATATTTTAACAATAGGAGCCCATTGGTTACAAGGCATGTGTTCTAGCATTTGATGTTAAAGGACACAAGTCGTAGAGGTGTATAGTCTAGCGTAACTCAGTTAACAGGGGTTCCACAAAGGGGGGTGTTGACCAATGGATTCTTCAAACAATCGGTCACAATACATAAATGAGTACTCATAAACCATAACATCCGCTATATGAACTCAAAATCAACAACTTGAATATGAAGAAGATCTGTCCACTTTCGAAGAAAAAAGAAAATAAATGGTAAGGATTAGTGTGTTGACATTCTTGAATTGCGAAGATACACCGAATGAAATACAAGTGAATCTGGTGTCTCATTATCTTGATTCGTAGTTGCATCAGGATTGTTTAAATGACAAGTCAAACAAAAGTATACGTAGTTTTGTGTGAAACGATTGACCATGGTTAGCACAAGCTACAATTTGTAACAACACCACAAGGTGTCATAATTGACATATTTCAACAATAGCGGTGACCGAACAAGTCCACCGTGCTTGGAATCGAAGGAAAGTGTATTGAAACAATTTTGAAAATTTTAATTTAAACAGTGTCATGGGGTTTTCAATCGAATCTGGAACATCAAAGAACTACTGTTCCTGATTGAAGATGGAAAATAATAAACACTGCGAGGTATTCAATTTGTAACGAAAGAATTGTTAGGAGATACACCGTGATATGAAATGAATCTAGGTACCATCATCTCAACACACAACTGGGTTGAGACCGCTTTAATAGTGATAAGCAAAACGGATTTAGAACAATTAAATAGACAATTAAATCCGTGTATAGGGTGCGTAACCAAATTAGCGCAAGCTTCAATTCTGTGAAGGTATTATCGCAAGGTATCGAAACCAATCAAACGATTTAGTGGAGTCGTAGACCAACCAAATCTACTACGACTTGAAATGAAAGAATCTTTGCAAAAATATTTGAATATGATGCTCCCAATACACCATATGACGTCTTAAACTGAATATGCGAAATGGATAAGTTCAAGCAATTGAACTTGGTTCTAGCGTAATCCGATAATAAACGTATGTATGAACAAGGGAATCTCAGCATGGTTACGAAGATGAACTATGAATGTAACTTGAAAGAAAAGAAGTTTCAAGAAAGTGTGTTGACTTGGTAACAAAAGAGCCAACAATTACAATAATGTAGGTCATTCGAATCACAAATCAGTAATTGGGTTTAGCAAATTAATATTTGATTTTCAAAGAAGCGTTTGTTCGAAACGAAACCACATGAATAGCAAATGGTGCATGTGTGACATATAAGTTTTTGAGTATTGAAACAATGAGTATTTACTAAAATGAAGAAATGACCAAGTATCGAGGCAAACGTGTGTTCGCTCTCAGTGAAGAAAATTGGCGCGATGCAACTACCATTAAGGGGAAGTAGAGATGCGAGCATCTACTCGCTAGAAACAAAAGCGGAAATTCCAACAAAAGAAATTTGAGTACTTTCTATTTGGTTAACTGAAGTAGTAAATTTATCAGGATAATGGGGTTTGCTTGAGTTAACAGGTGTGGTTCCTAAGTGACAACCTCTTCGAGTTTTGGCCTGGGTTCCTAAAGGATTTAGCACAAGTTTTCAAAGTTTCGTATTCTGTGCGAAACTGTTTTGTGCATTGCGTAGGAAACACAATTTTTGTGTGTGTCCAAAATAAGTCATTGTCCCATAATTTCCCGGTAGGCTTCCTTTCTGAATTTATAGGTAAAGACCCTCACTCACCGATCAATCTTAAAGTAGTGTTTGGGTTCTTATAGTTAGTTAAATAAATAATTCGCTAATCCTTGGCAAGAGTTACCAACTCTTGTTGGTTGACTTGTTCGGCTCCTGGTAGTTAATGCTCATTTGAAAATCATTGTCCTTCTTGACGAGCGAAACCGAGGTTACTCAAAATAGGAAACTTGGTCTCTTAGCTTCCTTCTCTATCATCTACTGAAGCTACACTGTTAATCCTTGCTTCTCCGAAGGTGTTAGTTGCTAAGGTGCATTGACTGCAGGCGCGGCGCCTGGAATTAAATTGATGCGAAATTCGGCTCGTCGTTGAGGAGATGATTCTGGCAAGCCTTCAGGGAAGACTTCAGGATATTCACTTATCACAGGGGCATCTTCAAGTTTTTGGTTCTTCGGCTCCCTTGTCCACGACAATGAGCCAAGAAGGCAACGCATCCCTTGCGCGAAAACTTCCGTGTCTTCAAGCACTAGTAGTTTGTAGAGGTGTATCCTGCTTCATGAGTCATGATTGCTTCGTTGCTCATCCTCGGGGTGTTGATAACAACCATCGTTCGATTGCTTGACAACTGGTCCATTCCAGTTACCACGTCAAGGCTTCCTATTCACTAGTTCTATCGAGTGCGGGTTATCTAACTTATCCCTTTACTAAACCAAGTATATTCTTAAATTCATGAGATACGAAGCTATGGTTGGCACTGGTATCAAATAACATAGATGAAAAATTTTGGTTGGCCGAGAATGTACCAGCAACTACATCTGGATCCTGGCATGCTTCACGAGCTCCGATGTTGCACGCCCTTCCACGACACTGGTCATCCTTTAGGCATTCCTTCCTAAAGTGCCCCACGTCCCCGCATTTGAAGCAGCTTGGAGTCCTACCATCATTATTTCCGTCTTGGTTGTCGTTATTATTTCCTTCTCGTCGGGGATACTTTGTTCGGCAGGCGTACATGTTGTGTCCTTCCCTTTCGCACCTATCGCACCAAGG
>JARYGA010032600.1:0-34088 GCA_030545235.1 Helianthus tuberosus
AAATGTTTAAATCCTCTAAACGGGTCAAAACGTATTATGCGCATAGCATGGAAATGGGCCGCATAATTCATAAAAATTATGAACCCGAGCTAAAGATTTTGAGTTAAATACATTGGAGTATGTTTTATTAATAATTAGAAACAAGTTTGTGGTTTTAAACTTGAACGGGTCAAAAGTCTTTAAAACTCAATTTTAAGCCAAGGGCTTGCAATCCAGTATTTTACGAATTCAGATGTCGTGTCTTAACTCCATATGATGGAGAATTAAATTACAATCACGTAGGAAGAAACGGATCATAAAACGGATTTGTAAATTGAAAGTTATGCACGTTTTTTTATATGTTAAGTTTGAGAAAAATGGAGCTGGGTATGTGCAGCACCAGCCAAGTGAACATTCTTTCGAAAACAAGCACTCGCGTCGCGCGACAACCAAAGGATGTAAGGGTCGCGGCCCGTGATGCTTGTCGCGCCACAAGGCAAAAGAGGTGAAGCCAGTCGCGCCACGCGACGGGTATAAAATCCTGAAATTGTTATTTTTTTATTATTCAGCTTTGAGAACTTGTTAAAAGCATTATTCAACTATCATAACTGATGTTTATGGTGGTTGATTATATGTAAATGTTATAAGGCTCCCGGATGATGATTGTCACACCCCCAAAATCCACCATGCGGAGCGTCGCTGCTTGGAGGCGTGACATGACCAGGATCAAGCCACCAATCATATTGAACAAGCATGTAAGTAGTATATAAAGATCCAACACAATACAATTGGTGTCTAAAGAAAACAAAAGTTTAAGTTGCAAGCAGAAGCATATTGTTTAAAACTAAGTCATAAGTTTAAATGTTTCAAAAGTTTAGCATGGCACACAACTGTCCATGTCCCACAACGACTCTTCCCACTCCAATGCAAGCTCCATGAGTACCTAACGACCTGCAAGGCATGTAACAACAAATCAACAACAAAGTTGAGCGAGTTCACAGTTGGTTGTCCAGTTAATAAGTTCGTATCAGAAATCGTAAGTTCGTTTCATCACCATGCATTACTCATTATCCTTGATTCCCAAACCTTTACGATATTTAGTGGGGGCTTCCCATTTTGTATGTACTAGCCTAGTCGTATCCATAAGTGTCCTTCCCAATCCGAGGACAGTGGTAAGTATGAGTTTACGTAGGTTTTACGTAAGTGCCCTTCCCAATCCGAGGACAGTAGTAAGTATGAATTTACGTAGGTTTTACGTAAGTGCCCTTCCCAATTCGAGGAGAGTAGTAAGTATGAGTTTACGTAGGTTTTACGTAAGTGCCCTTCCCAATCCGAGGACAGTAGTAAGTAGTCTAGTAGTGTTGATAGTATAAGTAGTTATTCGATCCCATTCCCAACCACCAGGAATCCCATGCCTTAGTAAGGGTGTGAACTCACCTCGGTTGCTCGGTTTGACTCTCAAATATAGCTAACAGTCGAGGTCGGTCAATCACGTCCTATTATGATTACCAGTTAGTCATTTAGTGGTTTTCAAATAGAGCACAAAGTTCCTACACGTATCTATCACATAACATGCATCACTTTAACGGTTCACGCCCATATACACATCCCATCCATTTCCTACTCATAAACAAACATACGACATTGCACATAACACTTTTATAGACATATAACATGTAATATCATTCTCGGATAACCTACCCGACATTTAGACACGCAAAACATTACTTATGTCGTTTCAGCTTTTATATTCTAAACTGGGTTGTTTTCGGGGATTTTAATAAAATAGTTAACTTGTTTCAAAAATTCCCAACTTTTTACAAAAGGTCTTAAACGATCCAAATATTATTGTGTAAAAATCTCAGGATCCAATTCATCACCAATATTGTATAAAAATTCATTTTCCGGACTAAACTCAGATTTATCTTTTTCTGACTACAGTCCACGGAATAATTTATTTAAAATTCATCGAGAGTCCGATTTACGAAATTCAGTGAGGTAATTACAAATACATCAGTTGTCATCTACTGTACAAATTTCATGAGCTGATTCATCATAGATTTCCAGTAATGACAAAAAATATAACACCTATTTTCAGCAGCAAAAATGCAGCTTGAGCTGCTGTTACAAAATGACCCTTTAAAAATAGTAAACGAAGTCCAAAAATTATGATTCCAGTGCCATTAGAACCGTATTTCATAATACATAAATCTAGAGTTCAGAAAACACATTTTCTGCTTTATTAAGGTCCAGTTACAGCCAACTGAAGTTGGCTGTAATCACCAAACAACTTTCTGTTTTTCAGCTTTTACATTCTAATGCGAGTTATATTGGTTCCGTTAACATGCATAATGATCAACAACATTTCTAGTAATCAATATTAACAAGTAATCAACAAGAAATCAGTAACATCTCAAGATAACATCATACTAACATAAATACATCATGTTTCATCTTCTTGTTTAAACCCTTTTTAGTGTTCTTGTAGATTTAACATATTACATCTTTTAATCATGAAACAAGATGAACAAAGGTGACATAAGGAACTTACTACTAGCTTAAAGCTAGGGATGATTCTTAGTGAAGAAGATGGAGAGGATGATGGTGAAAAGCAAGTGAAAGAAGTTCCTTAGAAAGCCCTTCAACTTGCAACCTCCATGGATCACCTTCAAGCTTGTATGGAACTTGAATATGATGAAGATGATGGTGGTTATGTGGTGGTGGGGGTGGCGGTTATGTGCAGCCAAGAGGGAGAGAAAGAGAGAGTTTTGAGGGAGGTGAAGTGAACTTGTGAGGATTGAGATCTTATAAGATTTCTTGGAAATCCCCTTAGCCATCCTACTTAATCTTAGTGTAATCATCACACATATTTTTGGCCAATCAACAAGCAAGATAGAAAAAATAAAATCTAGAGAATATTTGGTGATGATGATGACCGAAATAGGCTAGGGGGGTTAATGGTAACATTTTGATGGCTAGTTGGTAAATATAAGTTCAAATCCAAGTATGTGGTTTCACATGTTAGTTAGTGGACATTCTAGTGGGTGTTATGGTATTCGGAGATCATAACTAGCCAAGAAATATTAACACAATGTTTTTGACAAATATTTGGTGTCCCGGTTAATGTCCGGTTGTTCGGTCGGATACTGTTCCATTAAAGTGCTTAATTAATCCGTAAAGTGTCTATTATATATATTTTTGTAACACAATTAATTCCTAACACATGGGAAAATATTCAGGACCATTTAGTCGAGTTTTCTACATACTACTAGTATGCTAACACGCACATGTAAGTATAACACCGTAATCAGAGAGCAGTTAAATAATTTAGCACAATCATCAAGCACTTTAATTATCGTTAATAAATTATACGGATACATGGAATTTCGAGGGTTGTCACATTCTCCCCCTGTTAAGAAAATTTCGTCCCGAAATTTAGTGCGTAGTTACCGAGGAAGCTAGTTAAGTTTCGGTGTTTACTGGTTTTCCTGGGGTGTCACATCATCCCCCCGTTGATTTGCAATTTCGTCCCGAAATTCTGCAGTAGCTTCAGCCTCAGTAGTGGTTGCACTGTTTCCGAACAACTGGGGATATCTGAGTTTCATCTGATCTTCTCGTTCCCAGGTATACTCTGGGCCACGACGGGAGTTCCAATGAACTCGAACAAGAGGTATTCTGGTGCGCTTGAGGACCTCAACGTCTCGGTCCGTGATTTCAACTGGTTCCTCGACGAATCGCAATTGATCGTCGATAGTGAGCTCCTTCAAAGGAACTATGAGGGTCTCGTCTGACAGACACTTCTTCATATTTGACACGTGAAAAACGTTGTGAACTGCACTGAGTTATGTTGGTAGATCCAGTTTGTAGGCCACTTTGCCTATTTTCTCTATGATTTCGAACGGTCCGACATATCCCGGATTGAGTTTGCCCCTTTTGCCAAAACGGACTACACCTTTCCAAGGTGAGACTTTGAGTAGCACCCGGTCCCTAACCTGGAACTCGAGTGGCTTTCTTCCCTTATCAGCATAGCTTTTCTGACGGTCATGAGCTGCCGCCATTCGTTGTGGTATCTGGGCAATTCTTTCTGTTGTATCTACTACGAGTTCTGGGCCAGTGATTTGACTGTCACCGACTTCTGCCCAACAGAGAGGTGATCGACATTTACGTCCGTACAATGCCTCAAACGGAGCGGCTTGGATGCTGGTGTGGTAGCTGTTGTTATATGAAAAATCCACTAACGGGAGGTGCTTTTCCTAGCCATTACCAAAATCGATTACACATGCCCGCAGCATGTCTTCTAGGGTTTGGATGGTGCGTTCAGACTGCCCACCCATTTGCGGGTGGTAAGCTGTGCTCATGTCTAAACGTGAGCCAAAAGATTTGTGCATCGCTTGCCACAGTTCTGAAGTAAAACGTGCATCACGATCAGAGATAATAGAGGTTGGCACTCCGTGCCTTGATACCACTTCCTTTAGGTAGATGTCTGCTAGAGTAGAAAACTTGTCGGTTTCCTTGATAGCTAGAAAATGTGCAGACTTGGTCAGTCGATCCACGATCACCCAAATGGTATCATTTCTGCGTTGAGATCTAGGCAGGCCAGTAATGAAATCCATGGAAATTTGCTCCCATTTCCATGTCGGGATCTCTGGTTGTTGAAGTAGGCCCGAGGGTTTCTGATATTAGGTCTTGACCCTAGCACAAGTCAAGCATTTACTGACGTAGGTTGCTATGTGGGCTTTCATGCCAGGCCACCAATACGTAGTCTTGAGATCGTGGTACATCTTATCCGAACCAGGGTGTACCGAATAACGAGACTTGTGCACTTCATCCATCACAAGCTCACATAAGTTTCCGTAAAGCGGAACCCAGATGCACCCTGTTACATAGTAAAAGCCATCTTCCTTTTGTTCTAGCCGCTGCGTCGATCCTCGTAAGGACTCAGCCCTAATGTTCTCTGCTTTCAATGCTTCAACCTAAGCATCACGAATTTGGTCAGGAAGAATAGATTGGATGGTAAGCTGTAATGCATGTACACGCTTAGGTATAGTATCCTTTCGACTAAGGGCGTCGGCCACAACATTGGCTTTGCCAGGATGATACTTGATCGCACATTCATAATCGTTCAAGAGCTCGACCCATCGACATTGTTGCATGTCTACCTCCTTTTGCTTGAAGATATGCTCGAGACTCCTGTGATCGGTGTAAATGGTGCACTTGGTACCGTACAGGTAATGTCTCCATATCTTTAGCGCAAAAACAACTGCTCCCAACTCCAAGTCGTGCGTAGTGTAGTTCCTTTGATGAACCTTAAGTTGGCGCGATGCGTAGGCAATGACCTTGTCACTTTGCATCAACACGCAACCAAGCCCTTGGATGGAAGCGTCGCAATAAACCACAAAATCATCTGTGCCTTCAGGCAATGAGAGGATAGGCACGCTACAAAGTCTGTCTTTTAAGTGCTGAAATGCGGACTCCTGTGCATCTCCCCAATGGTAGATGACACCCTTCTGAGTCAGTGAAGTGAGAGGTTGCGCAATCCTTGAGAAATCCTTGATAAATCGTCTGTAGTAGCCCGCCATACCCAAGAATTGGCGGATTTCTGTTGGTGTGCGGGGTGCAGGCCAGTTCTTGATCGAGTCAAACTAGGATGGATTAACATGAATCCCATCCTTGTTCACCACATGGCCTAGAAAGTGGACTTCGCGAAGCCAGAAGTCACATTTCGAAAACTTGGCATACAACTACTCTTTTCGAAGAAGTTCCAGAATAAGCCTCAGATGTTGCTCGTGTTCCTCCTGACTCTTAGAATAGATCAGGATGTCGTCGATGAACACTATGACAAACTTATCCAGGTACGGCTTGCACACTCGGTTCATGAGGTCCATGAAGACTGCAAGTGCATTCGTTAATCCGAAAGGCATAACCAGAAATTCGTAATGGCCGTAACGAGTTCTGAATGCTATTTTGGAGACGTCCTCCTCTCGGACTCTCAGCTGATGGTATCCTGATCTCAAGTCAATCTTAGAGTAATAGCTCGACCCTTGCAACTGGTCGAATAGGTCATCAATGCGTGGAAGAGGATAACGATTCTTCACGGTCACCTTATTGAGTTCGCGGTAATCTATGCACATACGGAAGGCACCGTCTTTCTTCTTCACGAATAGTACTGGAGCTCCCCAGGGCGAAGAGCTAGGACGAATAAAACCTTTTTCCAAAAGTTCTTGTAATTTCTTGGACAGTTCTTCCAGTTCAGTTGGGGCTAAGCGATAAGGTGCTCGAGCTATGGGCGCTGCTCCAGGAGCTAGCTCGATTTGGAATTCGACTTGTCGATGAGGCGGAAGACCAGGTAATTCCTCAGGAAATACCTCAGGAAAATCGCGCACTATTGGAATGTCTTTAATTCTCTTCTCTTCCGTTGATGTGTCAGTAACGAGTGCTAGAATGGCAGTGTGGACCTTACGCAAACACTTCTGGGCCTTAAGGAAAGAGATGATGCCCACAACAGCACCACTCTTGTCGCCATGAATCATGAGAGGTTCTTCACCAGAACGAGGAATGCGAACGATTTTCTTCTTGCAAATAATCTCCGCTTGATGATGAGATAGCCAATCCATCCCGATAACGACGTCGAAACTACCAAGTACAATAGGGATAAGATCGATAGAGAAGGTCTGACCAGCTAAGACGACGTTACAGCCCTTAACTATGCGTGTGGCTTCAAGACTTTTACCGTTTGCTAGCTCTACCGTGTGCTTGGTGTTCAAAAGTGTTGGGGTATGTTTAAGCATTTGACTAACTTTTAGAGACACATAACTGGTATCGGCACCCGAATAAAATAAAACAGTAACATAAAAGTCGTCGAGAAGGAACTTACCCATCACTACGTTAGGATCATTCCTTGCGTCACCCTGACCAATCACGAACACTCGACCCCTGACACCGTTGCCATCATTGTTTCCTCCATTGTTGCCCCCATTATTGTTCCCGTTTCCTTGGTTGTGATTCTGATTCTGATTTAACTGCGGGCAGTGTCTCTTGAAGTGACCTTCAGCACCACACTGAAAGCATCCTTTGTTGCCCTGTTGCTGTTGCTGATTCTGCGGTGCTTGCTGTTGCTGCTGACGATTCTGATTTGTAAGCCGTAAGCTCCTGCAATCCTTGGCTTCATGACCCATCTTGAGACACCTCTGACAACGTCCCTTGTTGCACTGATCACTATGGTATCTGTTGCATTTGTTGCACTTTGGGTTGTTTCCTCGATATCCACCCTACCCTTGACTACCAGAAGATTGTTGACCAAGACTCTGGTAGTCATCAATCTTTCGCTGTTGCGCCTGGGACTGAACTGTAGTCGAACCCTTGTTGGAGGCTCCATCCCATTTTCGTTTATTGTCACTTGGAATAGCAGAAGTAGTAGTAGCAGTAGCACCTATACGCTTAGGCAGCCTGTTCTGTTCCACTGCCTGGTCTGTGAGACGATGAGCAAGACGAGTAACATCCTTGATGGTAGCAAGGTTAGCAGCAGTCACATGGCTTTGTATCTCTGGTACTAAACCTTTGAGGTACAGCTCAATGCACTTGATGGGAGGATCCACCATAGTTGGACATAACACTGCCAGTTCGTTGGATCGCTTCGTATACGCCTCTATCTCTGACCCCGTCATCTTCAGGTTAAAGAACTCCACTTCCAACTTGTGGATTTCATCACGATTACAGTATTCTCGCTTGATCAGCTCCTTGAAGTCGTTCCATGGGGTGGCATTAGCAGCTGCCAGCCCTAACATTTGAACTTGCGCGTTCCACCAAGTCAACACAACGCCTTCGAGAGTACCAGTGGCATACTTCACCCTACGAGCCTCAGGGCATTCACACATCTCGAAGACTGATTCGAGCTTTTCGAACCAGTGGAGGAGTCCAATGGCTCCTTCAGTGCCACTGAAAGTAGTAGGACGACAGTCTATAAAAGTCTTGAACGTGCACACATGAGGCTGAGCGTGTTGACCTCCTGCCTGGGCAGCTGCGAGTGCTGCAGTAACTTGTTCAGTGATCAAAGCCACCAACTGGGATTGAGTCATGTTAACGCGTCCACTCATGATCTTCACATCGAAGGGAAACACAAGTAAGAAAGGTGTCGCGAAAGTGCGTTAGTGTGGAGTGACAGAAGAGAGCAAACACACAGGGTTTCAACTATCAGTTGTTGTATTAACTAAACATGCAATGTACTATGTAGACAATTAGACAGGCAATGTAAGCATGAACCATTTCACCTATGGTGTTGAGTCTTGCACGTGGAGCGAAGCGTCGTTGTGGATCGTTGAGCACTGTTCAGGTTATAGTCTGGTTTTAACAAAAACTTTTTCCTTTATTAAAACCAAGTTCACTATAACCAATGGCTCTGATACCAATCTGTCACACCCCCAAAATCCACCATGTGGAGCGTCGCCGCTTGGAGGCGTGACATGACCAGGATCAAGCCACCAATCATATTGAACAGGCATGTAAGTAGTATATAAAGATCCAACACAATACAATTGGTGTCTAAACAAAACAATAGTTTAAGTTGCAAGCGGAAGCATAATCTTTAAAACTAAGTCATAAGTTTAAATGTTTCAAAAGTTTAGCATGGCACACAACTGTCCATGTCCCACAACGAATCTTCCCACTCCAATGCAAGCTCCATGTGTACCTAACGACCTACAAGGCATGTAACAACAAATCAACAACAAAGTTGAGCGAGTTCACAATTGGTTGTTCAGTTAATAAGTTCGTATCAGAAATCGTAAGTTCGTTACATCACCATGCATTACTCATTATCCTTGATTCCCAAACCTTTACGATATTTAGTGGGGGCTTCCCATTTTGTATGTACTAGCCTAGTCGTATCCATAAGTGTCCTTCCCAATCCGAGGACAGTGGTAAGTATGAGTTTACGTAGGTTTTACGTAAGTGCCCTTCCCAATCCGAGGACAGTAGTAAGTATGAATTTACGTAGGTTTTACGTAAGTGCCCTTCCCAATTCGAGGAGAGTAGTAAGTATGAGTTTACGTAGGTTTTACGTAAGTGCCCTTCCCAATCCGAGGACAGTAGTAAGTAGTCTAGTAGTGTTGATAGTATAAGTAGTTATTCGATCCCATTCCCAACCACCAGGAATCCCATGCCTTAGTAAGGGTGTGAACTCACCTCGGTTGCTCGGTTTGACTCTCAAATATAGCTAACAGTCGAGGTCGGTCAATCACGTCCTATTATGATTACCAGTTAGTCATTTAGTGGTTTTCAAATAGAGCACAAAGTTCCTACACGTATCTATCACATAACATGCATCACTTTAACGGTTCACGCCCATATACACATCCCATCCATTTACCACTCATAAACAAACATACGACATTGCACATAACACTTTTATAGACATATAACATGTAATATCATTCTCGGATAACCTACCCGACATTTAGACACGCAAAACATTACTTATGTCGTTTCAGCTTTTATATTCAAAACTGGACTGTTTTCGGGTATTTTAATAAAATAGTTAACTTGTTTCAAAAATTCCCAACCTTTACAAAAGGTCTTAAACGATACAAGTATTATTGTGTAAAAATCTCGGGATCCAATTCATCACCAGTATTTTATAAAAATTCATTTTCCGGACTGAACTCAGATTTATCTTTTTCTGACGGCAGTTCACAGAATAATTTATTTAAAATTCATTGAAAGTCCGATTTACGAAATTCCAGTGGGGTAATTACAAATACATCAGTTGTCATCTACTGTACAAATTTCATGAACTGATTCATCATAGATTTCTAGTTATGACCAAAAATATAACACCTATTTTCAGCAGCAAAAATGCAGCTTGAGCTGCTGTTACAAAATGACCCTTTAAAAATAGTGAACGAAGTCCAAAAATTATGATTCCAGTGCCATTAGAACCGTATTTCATAATACATAAATCTAGAGTTTAGAAAACACATTTTTTGCTTTATTAAGGTCCGGTTACAGCCAACTGAAGTTGGCTGTAATCACCAAACAGCTTTCTGTTTTCAGCTTTTACATTCTAATGCGAGTTATATTGGTTCCATTAACATGCATAATGATCAACAACATTTCTAGTAATCAATATTAACAAGTAATCAGCAAGAAATCAGTAACATCTCAAGATAACATCATACTAACATAAATACATCATGTTTCATCTTCTTGTTTAAACCCTTTTTAGTGTTCTTGTAGATTTAACATATTACATCTTTTGATCATGAAACAAGATGAACAAAGGTGACATAAGGAACTTACTACTAGCTTAAAGCTAGGGATGATTCTTAGTGAAGAAGATGGAGAGGATGATGGTGAAAAGCAAGTGAAAGAAGTTCCTTAGAAAGCCCTTCAACTTGCAACCTCCATGGATCACCTTCAAGCTTGTATGGAAGTTGAATATGATGAAGATGATGGTGGTTATGTGGTGGTGGGGGTGACGGTTATGTGCAGCCAAGAGGGAGAGAGAGAGAGAGAGAGTTTTGAGGGAGGTGAAGTGAACTTGTGAGGATTGAGATCTTATAAGATTTCTTGGAAATCCCCTTAGCCACCCTACTTAATCTTAGTGTAATCATCACACATATTTTTGGCCAATCAACAAGCAAGATAGAAAAAATAAAATTTAGAGAATATTTGGTGATGATGATGACCGAAATAGGCTGGGGGGGGGGGGGGGTTAATTTTAACATTTTGATGGCTAGTTGGTAAATATAAGTTCAAATCCAAGTATGTGGTTTCATATGTTAGTTAGTGGACATTCTAGTGGGTGTTATGGTATTCGGAGATCATAACTAGCCAAGAAATATTAACACAATGTTTTTGACAAATATTTGGTGTCCCGGTTAATGTCCGGTTGTTCGGTCGGATACTGTTCCGTTAAAGTGCT
The DNA here is from genome assembly GCA_030545235.1 of Helianthus tuberosus. NCBI lineage: Eukaryota > Viridiplantae > Streptophyta > Magnoliopsida > Asterales > Asteraceae > Helianthus > Helianthus tuberosus. The sequence continues at coordinate 10,898 of JARYGA010032600.1, forward strand.
TAATTAATCCGTAAAGTGTCTATTATATATATTTTTGTAACACAATTAATTCCTAACACATAGGAAAATATTCAGGACCATTTAGTCGAGTTTTCTGCATACTACTAGTATGCTAACACGCACATGTAAGTATAACACCGTAATGAGAGAGCAGTTAAATAATTTAGCACAATCATAAATCACTTTAATTATCGGTAATAAATTGTACGGATACATGGAATTTCGAGGGTTGTCACATTCTCCCCCTGTTAAGAAAATTTCGTCCCGAAATTTAGTGCGTAGTTACTGAGGAAGCTAGTTAAGTTGCGGTGTTTACTGGTTTTCCTGGGGTGTCACAATGATCAAGCAAGAAGAAGAACAGAACTTGAGGACGATAAAAGCTTCCACGATATAATTCGTTGTCTCAATTTTAAACGACGAATAATTGTATATTAAGTTGAATTGTCTAAATTCTTAAATGTTTTGAAAAACCCGTATTTTCAATGTATATGCAATCCTATAAACGCGATTATAGTAGATATTTATACGCAAATCGTAGAAACAAATTAAGGGTCTTACATTTTAATGAACTGTTTGATTGTTTGTTTTTGTTGCACACACTTGAAAATGTACGACATCAGTTGCATAAGGTACAACTACAAGATGCACACCGCACACTTCAGGATCGCACAATCTCTGAAGGTACAACACCAGCTGCATGATGTACAAGCATTCTTTGCGCATCATACACTCAGGGGTGGCACACTCCTGAATGTACAACCCCTAATGCACATCGTACAAGGACGTGATGCGGGTCGTAGACTTCTAAGGCTCGCACTCTCTACGTGTACAGATCCTAAGGCATCGAGTACAACCTAGCTATGCCTGGTCGTATAATCCTTAAACCCGCACACTCTTTAGGGACACACAACACCTTTTTACAACTGGTCACTTCTTAAGGTACAACTATACATTTCATGACCGCACACTTGTCAGCAGGTCGCACACACATGTGTGGGCCGCACACTGACAAGTGGGCCGCACGGTATACACTGCTGGGCTTAGTTAGTGGGGCACACACTGACTGAGCCCAAATTCTTATATACGATCGCACAATGCTATGCTTTAGGGCCAGGAGTTAGTAGGCCGCACACTACTATTGGGCTGCTCCTTATGAGAAGCCCAAACCCTATAGGCCGCACACTCGACACTATTTCCCTCTATTTTGTGGGCCACTGTTACTATTACAATACACTATGTTTGTGTAAACTTATATGATGGCATAAAATACATGATGGGTATTACTTGTTCACTACTTGTGAAATACGTGAACTACTTGCATACGGTCCTAACATTGGTAACCATAATAGGACGTGGTTGACCAAGCTTAGGATAAATATACTATCTACCGAGCAACCAAAGGTGAGTTCACACTAAAACTAAAAGCATGCATTCCCGGTGGTTTGGTAACTTCATATATTCCTGGCGGGATGGGAACTTCATATATTCCCGGTGGTTTCGGAACTTCATATATTCCCGGTGGTTGGGAACTTCATATACTAAACGAAACACTACCATGAAAGTCCCTTTTTCACTTATACCGCTTAATCACCGTTCGAGGCGAACGGGATATTAGTTGATAGCACTATTAGGTTTGACAACCTCGCACGTGCCTAGGAAGAGGACGATAGCGAACTATTATCTGTAAATCTGGTCAATGATGGTAGACGTTGACCAAAAGGGCAAAATAACAATTATGTCAAAGTTTTGGTACTACACAGTTTAGTGGTTCATATATGGGGTAGCTCCCCATGGCGTGTGTTGATAACATGGTTGTTTTGGTAAAAAATTATCAAAGCAATTAAGTGATCAAATTAGTTTGTGAGGTAGTGTGCTATTGGTGTTTGCAAAAAAACATATCAAGTTGGTTGTTTAAGAAAACAGTTTCAGGATATAGTTTGAGGATATCAGACTCTACCGACAATCAAACAATGAGCAGAAAATGTAAAAGTGGACACAGGATGTACGAGGAAAGCCCTTGATCAATCTAGATCTCCAGCATAAAACCTCAGGAGCTGACAATCGTCGGCTGCCTTGTTCTTCTTATTACTTGAATAACCAGGATATAGTGCAGGATAATGCTCAGATCGCTACTAAGTGTTACAACGATTGCAAGTAGTGTTTGTTAAAGTGTGATTGTTGCTAGAAAGAAGAGTGAATGAGTAAGAGAACTCGAAGTGTGTCTGTTGTGCCCCTCTCTAAGTCTACCATTCAGCCCTATTTATAGTATACAAGTATAAGCAAACCGTAACTAACTCTCCATTAATGCTGGGATCATGAGAATATACTCTTCTGAACATTGAGAGGGCTGTTTCAACTTGTTTTCCATGTGCATATTAACTATAAATTCGGGTCTTCAGCTCACATAACCATTACAACATTAATAGCATTAATCAACACCCGAAACTCCCGCAGAATATGGCTTTCTTCAATTCTGACTGATACAAGAGCTAGCTAACTAACTATCCTAAAAATCCGGGATACTTGGAATATTCCCTTGTGACCGTTGTAAACCACTTCTTCCGGCTTCAGCGTCCATCTTTCAACTAATTTGAGCGAGTCTTCAAGGTGACTTGGTCCTCACAAACGTTAGTCCCTTGTAGCCAACATCTATAAGCAAATTGTTAGTCATGGCCAGGATACTGCCTCAGGATGTTACCAATATCCTAGTCTGGTATCCTGATCATAAACAGCTAACAGATAATCAAGATACAAAGTCAGGATATCGGCTCAGAATTTCACCCATAACAATTGTCCCAAAAAATATAACTGTTGGATATCCCGATTCCAACGGATATATTTTTCAGTCATTCGAACATGTCCGGTAAGGATATCTATTTTGAACATTCCTTTATATGTTTGGTTAATCAGCACATAATATGATAAATTTGAAACTACTCCCTTTTCTATAGACTCTGCTAAGGTCCCTGTTGTCTTCGATCTTGAGGAGCTTGACAGTTACTCCAAGCCTGTCCTGTTAAAAAAGGTGCCATCTATGGCCACCAGCTCTAAGCCCTTTGCTGCTGCTGCCAAAGGTTTCTCCTATGACGATCTTGGCTTCATGATTTCCATCGAGCCCATGACCTCATTCCTTAATAGGGTAAATATCCATATCCTATATCCTGTAAACATATACTGAACATGTATCCTGGTTAGTTTGTTTTTAATGATACATGTATTTTGCTTTGTAGGTTCTGCAACATCTGATGGCCTTGTACACCACGGCTTGCGAGGCAGTGAAGGTCCTGGAGGCCGGGTTGAAGAAGGCCGAGGCTGGAGCAGATGCTGGCGATGATGGAGCCAAGAAGGCTGGAGAAGATGCTGATGCATGAGGGCAGTGAGGTGGGCAATGAAGGATATTGAAGACTAGGCCGGAGCCCCCTTTTTCAAATTTGAATGGTCTGTAACAATTTACATTTCTTGCACTTTACTTTTCCTGCACTAAAATAATTTTAATTTTCTGCAAGTAGAACAGTATAACAGCTGAAGGTGGAGTGATCCTGCTGTTTCAGGACGAAGCCTTTATATGTTTGTTAGTTTTTTTGAACAATTTACATTCTTGGTGGATGGGTCTCGGTTTGAGATGAAGCTAAGAATGTAAACTTTTGAATCGTTAAGATTAGACTAATCTTTCGACCTTATCTCTGTGTTATATGTTGCTACGGAAAATTTATTCTAAGTATCCTGATCAGGATATTAGCATGATTTTGACTATTCTACCATTCTTGTTTCAAAATGTTTTATAAAAACTTAGTAAAACATAACTTTTCTTAAAAATCCCACTTATTTAGATAAGGCCTTCAAACTTAGGAGAATTAAAAATCGATACCAGAAACACTTAGGTAGTAACCTTCATTCTTAACCTTAGGACCATTCGCAATGTCCCCAGCATAGTTGTCCCCTGTCTGTGCAGGATGTTGCATCAGCATATAACCTGCCTATGTTTTTCTTAACTTAGCGATTGAGCTTTGCAACTTTCCATCGACAAAGAAATGTGTAGGAACACGATTGTGATTTAACACAACTTTGGGAATCATCCAAAATTCCATGTTTCACTGGGGATAAACCCATAATTTACTGGGGATAAACCCATGTTTTTTTTGGGGATAAACCCTTAATTTTCTGGGGATAAATCCTTAATTTTCTAGGGATAAACCCTTAATTTCGTGCGCTACAGGCGGGAGTGTATAAACTCCAAGACTTAGAAAGGTGAAAACCTTTAAACCTTATAGAGTATGAAAATACCCTTTCGTGAGAGAGGGTGATCAATCCTCATATACCTTAAGGATCTAGGATATAGCCAATAATAACGAAATTGTCAGCCACTGTTACATGAACTGGTCCCGACACCTTGAACTATACCCAGATAACTTGCGCTCCAGGCGGGGTGTTTAAACCCAATTCGGGAGAAAGGTGAATACCTTTAAACCATTGAAGGGATAAGAATCTCTTAAACGTGAGAGAGGGGGCCAATCCTCTAATCTTTCAATCCATCTTGAGTATATATCCTGGAGTAACATCATGAAGCGTATCCTACAAAATACCTTTGAACTAAGGTGGGTGTTAGTTTGGCTAACACCCCTCCGATGCTTAAGTCAGTATTGGGTTTCAAAGAATGATAAATTAAATCAAACATATTTAAAAGAGATAGAATTCATACCATCCTGAGTTAGAAACTAAATTCTAAACTCACTTGAAGTAAGCTTTAAGGTGTATAGCATTCCAGGATCTTGCCAACATATCCCCCTCCATGGTCTTAAGTCGGTATGCTCCCTTTCCGGATTCTAATTCAATTTCATAAGGTCCTTCCCATTTTGGGGGCTAACTTCCCATCAGCAGGATTGGTTGTATTTTGAAAAGCTTTCCTCAAAACCCAATCTCCAACTTGGAATCTCGTAGTACTTAAATTCTTGTTATATGACTTGGCTATCCTTTGCTGATATGCTACCATCCTTAATTCTGCTTCATCCCTTGTTTCATCAACAGTATCTAGCTCTTGACATCGGACAAACGGTAGTTCTTCTGCCCATTTTCCTTTCTTGCCACCTAACCTCTTCTTTAAGTTGTTGACGATTATCTTGTTCGAGGATTCTGCTTGTCCATTTGCTTGAGGATGCACTGGTATCGACGTAATCATCTTGATTCCCCAACTCTTACAAAAACAAGTACTTCTCTTGCTAATGAATTGGAAACCATTATCATAAATTATCTCAGCCGGCACCCCAAATCTTGCAGGATATTCCTCTTTATGAAGGATACCACATCTTGATCCCTAACCTGGACAAAGGCTTCTGCTTCAACCCACTTGGAGAAATAATCCGTCATTGCCAACATGAAAACCTTTCCTCCTGGAGCTTTTGGGAGTTTCCCCACTATATCCATACCCCACTTCATAAAATGCCAAGGGGATACGATAGGATATAACGGCTCAGCAGGCTGATGCAGGGTGTTGCTGTGTCTTTGACATGCATCGCATTTCTGAGCATACTCAATAGCATCCTTCCTCATGGTCGGCCAATAATATCTTGTTCTCAACACCTTTGAAAACAAAGATCTGCCCCTAGTATGGTTGGCACAGTCTCTTTCGTGTATATCCTGAAGTACCTCCTTGGTCTCAGGATCTTTCAAGCATCTTAGGTATGGACCTGCAAGAGATTTCTTATACAAAATATTATTTATAATAGTAAAACGAGATACCTTCATCCTGAAAGCAGGATTTGCATCCTTTGGGATATCTCCTTCTTGAAGATACTTCACAATTGGAGTAATCCAGGATTCAAGATCCTTCTCAGGATATCCATCACCAGGATTATGGATACTTCCTACTTCTTTATCCTGAGATTTGAAATGTTCCATCACAGGATACATGATGTGAACAATTGGTATCTGAGTTCCCTTCAGTATCCTGACGGTAGATCCTAAGTTTGCTAGAGCGTCTGCTTCAGCATTCTCTTATCTTGGTACCTGTTCAAGTGGAAAAATTTCGAAATATCCTGCTAATTTTTTAACAATTTCAAGATATTCAGCTAACTTTTCATCTTTTACTGCATAAGATCCATTGAAATGGTTAGTAATCAACAGGGAATCAACATATACTTGTAAACATCTAATATTCATATTCTTAGCCAATTCTAATCCTGCTATTAGAGCTTCATACTCAGCTTCATTATTAGTAGAAGAAAATTCACATCTAATAGCCTGGGGTAATATGTCCCCCTGTGGCGATTTTAGTAGTATCCCTAATCCTACACCTCTTATGTTGGATGCACCATCAGTATGTAATATCCAAAATTCTGAACTTTCACCTAGTTTTTGTACTTCTAGGTAGGTTTCCACTTGAATATCACTACTAAAATCAGCCACAAAGTCTGCTAAAGCTTGAGACTTTATAGCATTTCTAGGTTCATATACTAAATCATATGCACTTAGTTTTACGTACCACTTAGCCATCCTACCAGATATTTCAGGTTTCCTAAGCACATTTTTAATAGGATAATTAGATTTTATATGAATCCTATGTGTTTCAAAGTAATGCCTAAGCTTAGTGGATGCCATGACTAGAGCTAATATCAATTTTTATAAGTGTGAGTATCTAGTTTCAGCATCTAACAAACTTTTATTGACATAATAAATAGGATACTGCTGACCTTCGTGATCCTTTACCAAGACAACACTTACTGCATTCCCTGATACTTCAAGATATAGGGACAGAGGTTCACAATCCTCGGGCTTCATCGGCAGAGGTGCACTTGAAAGATATTGCTTCAATTCTTGTAGAGCAGCTTCATGTCTTTCTCCCCATTTAAACTTTTTGTTTTTCTTCAGAATATCATAAAATTCCTTGCATTTTTATGAGGATCTTGATATGAACTTGTTCAATGCTGCTACTCTTCCGGTTAATCTTTGCACATCCTTCATGTTGGATGGTGATTTGAGATCTAGGATAGCTTTAATATGTTCTGGACTTGCTTTTATCCCCCTCTTGGTCACCATATATCCTAAAACTTTTCCTGCCCCCCACTCCGAAATGGCATTTAGCAGGATTCAGCTTCATATTATACTAGTCCAGGATATTGAAGGCACACTCTAGATCCTAGAGGTGATCCTCCGCTTGTTTGGATTTCAACACCATATCGTCAATATATACTTCCATTGTGTCCCCTAGTTTGTCTTTAAACATCATATTGACCAGTTTCTGATATGTCGCACCTGCATTTTTTAAACCAAAGGGCATGGCAGTATAACAGTATATACATGTGGGCGTCATGAATGTTGTATCTTCCTGGTAAGATGGTTCCATTTGGATTTGTTGAAATCCTGAGGATGCATCCATGAAAGTCAGCATTTCATGTCCGGTGGTTGCATCTACCATTGAATCGATATGAGGCAAAGGAAATGGGTCTTTAGGACAAGCTTTATTGAGGTCTTTATAGTCTACACAAACTCTCCACTTCCCATTTTTCTTTTGGACCACCACCACATTTGCTAGCCACTTGGGGAACTTAACTTCCCTAATCATCTTGGACTTCAATAGTCTTTCAACCTCCTCTTGTATAATTGCATTCCTTTCTGGAGCAAATTTCCTTCTCTTTTGTTGAACGGGCCTGAAAGACTTGTCAATTACAAGTTTGTGAGTTATAATATCTTTTGATATACCTATCATGTCTTCGTGTTTCCATGCAAACGTGGCCATCCTGCATTTCAAAAAGTTAGTAAGCTGATTTTCAATATCCTAGGGGATATTGACCCCTACAAGCACCGAGATATCTGGATTATCCTGATCCAGGATAACTTTCTTAACATCCTGCTCCGAAGCTTCCACGATATCCTGGGCTTGTATCTTTAATTGCTATCCTGCCCTGGATTTTGTTGAGGCCTTCATCGAAGAGGAGTAGCATTCCTTTGCCTCTTGTTGGTCACTTTCCACTTTGACTACCCCCAAGGAGTAGGAATCTTGATACACTGATGATAGGTGGAAGGTACAGCTTTCATATCATGAATCCATGGCCTGCCTAATATAATATTATAGCAGGATAAAGAATCCATGACACAAAATCGTTGCATCGAATTCACTCCTTCAACATATACGGGCAACTTTATCTCTCCAATTTTGTTCTTTGCCTCTCCACTGAACCCCACAAGCACAGTGGACTTCGTGGTGATCTCCATTTTCGGGATGTTCATTCTCTTCAAGGTTTCCAATTGGTTGATGTTGACCGAGCTGCCATTGTCTACCAATATCCTGCGTACAAAATGGTTAGCAATATATAAAGTAATTAACAGACCATCATGGTGAGGATCCTGGATGTTATCCCGGTCGTCACTGTCAAATGTTATCACTTTTTCATTTGTAAGCATTGTCATCCTTGTTGGTTTGTCTCCTCTTTCTGCCTTAGCCTCCTTGGCATGCCTTTTAGCTGCAGAATAAGAGGTTCCGTATATATCGGATCCTCCATATATGAAATTGATTATGTTGGCATCTGGTGGAGGTGATGTTGCTCGTTCAGGATCCTTGTTAGTATCCTGACCCTTATTCATCTTCCTGCCCAGAAGATCTTTCAAATAGCCTTTTCTCAACAAGTAGCTTATATCCTTCCTCAGGGCTATGAAATCTTCTGTTAAATGTCCAAAGTCTTCATGGAAGGCACACCATTTGGACTTATCCTTCCAATTAGCCTTTTGTTGATTCTTCCTTGGCCATCTTGCTTTATCTCCTAAACCTTGCATGGCATACATTAGTTCAGGAATATTAACAGAAAAACAATATTCTGATAACTCAGGATATTCTTCCCCATCCTCATCCTTGACAGTGTTTACTTTCTTGCTGTCATTTTTACCATACGGCCTAGAGCGGTATGGTTTATACGAGGATTCTGACTTCCTGTTTGTCGACTCATATGTTGAGGATGCATTCATCCTCTCTTTCATTTTCTTATCATCTTCAAGCCTGATATATCTTAAAGCCGTGTTGCGAGCTTCGTCCAAGTTCCTTAAAGGATTCATTACAAGATCCTGTTAAAACTGGGAATCCTTTTGTAGTCCCATCTTGAATGCTTGCACTACTGTAGCAACATCAAGGTGTGGGATATCCAATGATTCCCTGCTGAATTTATTTACATAATCCCTTAGGGATTCTTGAGGTCCCTGTGTTATCCTGTAAAGGTCACTTGTTAGTTTTTCAAAGCTTCTACTCCAAGAAAACTGAGTGTTAAACAAACTAACTAAATGAGCAAATGATGTAATTGAATGAGGTGGAACATTTAAGAGCCATTTCAAGGTTGATACTGTTAGAATAGAGCCGAAGCCCTTGCATAGGCATGCTTCTTTAAGATCCGGCGGGATAGGATTAATCTCCATCCTCTCCCTATACTGGGAAATATGCTCTTCAGGATCCGTCGTCCCGTCATAAAGCTTCATATTGGGAGTTTGGAATCTTTTTGGGATTTCGGCATCACAAATAGGATAAGCAATCCGAGATATCCTATGACTATCCTGGGATACTTCCGGTATAGGCTGCACTACCCCAGGTACACTTGATATCATATCCTTCAGCTTCTGGAGCTCTCTGGATAGTGCCGATGTTACACCTGTATCCTGCGAAGATCCAAGATTGTTAGCAGCAAGAGTATTAACATTATTAGACAAGTTACTAGTTTGATGGTTTTGCCCATATCCTGGAGCATATCCTAGGCCCCTCACAGTCGACATCCTGGCTATTGAGGGTATCTCAGGAGCATCGCTCTTGGAATGACTCGGTAGGATATTGCCCTGATTATCCTCAGTATAAACTGCTGAACTAAATTTCAGCATCCTGCGCTGCAAGGGGGTAGCAGTATCCTCATCAGGTCTCTTGGAGTTGGACTTCAAGAGTTGTATCTCTCTCATTATCATCTGGTTAGCTTCCTTTTGTTGCTTCATTTGATCCTGTATATTACCAAATAAAGTTAAAATTTCATCATTAGAAGCCATAACAGGAGTTCTCCATGGAACACCAGATCTATAGACCTTTTGAGCAGGAGGAGTGTCTCGGGATATCTGGCTTTCATTTCTCCTTGGAGGAGCTTGAACTTGTGGAGGTGGAGGAAGCACCGAACCAGTTGTGGCAGAGGTTGTAGCAGGCATTGAGGAAGAGCTCATGTTTGATTTTGAAGCCATTGAAAACAGTTGTGTAATATGTTTTGAAAATAGAAAACCAAGTAGTGATTTTAACAAAGCTTTTAGTAGAAATAGCACCACAGGCCACACAGTGGTCGCCAAATTGTTTTGGTAAAAAATTATCGAAGAAATTATGTGATCAAATTAGTTTGTGAGGTAGTGTGCTATTGGTGTTTGCAAAAAATATATCAAGTTGGTTGTTAAAGAAAACAATTTCAGGATATAGTATGAGGATATCAGACTATACTGACAATCAAACAATGAGCAGAAAATGTAAAAGTGGACACATAATATACGAGGAAAGCCCTTGATCAATCTAGATCTCTGCCAAAAAACCTCGGGAGCTGACGATCGTCTGCTGCCTTGTTCTTCTTATTACTTGAATAACCAGGATACAGTGCAAGATAATGCTCAGATCGCTACTAAGTGTTACAACGATTGCAAGTAGTGAGTTTAAAGTGTGATTGTTGCTAGAAAGAAGAGTGAATGAGTAAGAGAGCTCGAAGTGTGTCTGTTGTGCCCCTCTCTAACTCTACCATTCAGCCCTATTAATAGTATACAAATATAAGCAAACCCTAACTAACTCTCCATTAATGTTGGGATCCTGAGAATATACTCTTCTGCACGTTGGGGGCTGTTTCAACTTGTTTTCCATGTGCGTATTAACTATAAATCCGGGTCTTTAGCTCACATAACCGTTACAACATTAATAGCATTAATTAGAACCTGAAACTCCCGCAGAATATGTCTTTCTTCAATTCTGACCGTTACAAGAGCTAACTAACTGTTTTGGTCAAAAATTACCGAAGCAATTAAGTGATCAAATTAGTTAAGTGAGGTAGTGTGCTAGAAATGAGTGTCGAAAATATGTTAATCAAGTTAATTGCAAAAACAGTTTCAGGATACGGCTCAGGATATAGAGTTGTATCTACGATCAAACAATGAGCAAAAAAGTAAAGGTTGACACGTGATGTACGAGGAAAGCCCTTGATCAATCTAGATCGCCGACACAAAACCTCGGGAGCTGACAATCGCAGCTGCCTTGTTCTTCTATTGCTTCAAATATCAGGATACAGTGCAGGAGGTGATGCGGATCAACTATGTGTTACAATGTAATTCGATTACAAGTGTTTGTGTGTAGTGACTGCTGAAAGCTAGAGAGTAAAAGTGTTAGAAAGTGTGTGTGAAAGTTGCGTGCCTTAATCTGATCCGCCCCATCTATTTATAGTAAAAGAAATGCAACAAACTATCCTAATAAACCGGGATCCGGCGAATATTCCCCATTCGAACGTTGTAGACCTGGTCTTTCGGGTTCAACGTCTCTCACATAACAGATACGCCCGAGTCTTGAGGAGAAGAAGTCCATCTGACTGTTAGTAACCCACAACCTCTAACCTATACGTGGTTAATTTAGTTAACACCATGATATCGCCCAGGATGTTAGCAATATCCTAATCCAGTATCCTGATCACAAGTAAACAACCAAATGCAGGATATTAGTCAGGATATATATACTCAGAAAATGGCCCATAACAATTGTCCCCAAATATATATGTTGGTATACCAATCCAACGGATATATTTTAAAAATTCTAACTCATAACCTGAGGCAATTAAAACGAAACGATGGTTGAGGTAACATTGTGCCATTTTCAATGCAATATTTACTCTTTACCCCTCTATAGTCAGCCTATAATTAGCTGAGATATTTCTTCTTGTTATCATTACTCTTCAAGCGATTTTCAGGTAATCATCCTCTCCTTCATCCTCTGTTCTTTTTCCTGAATTTCTTTTAGTTTGCTTGATACTCTTCATGGCATCATGGACAAGATCTCATTCGGATAAACCAATCCCAACCCTCGTGAGTCAAAACCTCATACGAGAACCAGAAAAAGAAATATGTTGCTTTAACAATGCCGATATCGCTGCCCTTAAAGATTCTAGCGCCTTTCCCGCTGGAAGAGTTATTCGCCCTTTCGATCGGGAGGTCCGATCAGATGTGTCATTAGACGAGTGGGTCTGCTTTTTCGCCTACCCCTTTTCTTTGGGACTCCGGTATCCATTTCCACCCTTCATCTCTCATTTCTTCGACCTCACCGGCCTTTGTTATGTTCAAACTATGCCAATGGTCTGGTGAGTTTTGATGGTGCTAGATCAAATCAGATCTCGCCATTGCCCTGACCTGTGTATCAAAGATCTGCCAATCGCTTACCGCCTCCGATCCCACGGTTATAGCCGGTTTTTGCTTTTTTTGACTTCAAACAAACCCCTTATTCTTAAAGCCACCAAAAACGAAGACGGATGGCAACGCAAGTTCTTCTTTGTCAAACGAGACTCCATTGGCGAGGGTGCTAGCCTTCCGGTGGAGTGGTTAACCGCCGGTAGGATCATGAATGTTCCCATGTACCTTTAGACTTTTATCTTTTGCTAATATCCTGCTTTTTGATCCCTTTGCAGTAAATTTCAAGGAAGTAGCTCCCCCTACTGCGGAATCAGAGAAAAGAATCAAAACTGTTTGCCAATTACCTGCAAGTGACAGGAGTTTTACCACACATATCCCGAGTTCCAGTCAATACTCATCATCTGAAATGTCTGGTAAGGATTACTTTAAAATAATTAATTAGCACAATATAATATAATGAAGGGTAATAAAGATGTAAGACTTTACCCTTTACGCAACACCAGCCAAGATCCCTGAAGTCTTTGTCCTCAAGGAGCTGGACAGTTATTCCGATCAGGTTCATATCAAGAAGGAACCTAGTCCCAAGGCCACGGCCTCATCCAAACCCAATAGTTCCAAGGCCATCGTCATTCCCAAACCTTCGCCAGCTACCAGGCCTCGGAGTTCAAGCTCCCGTAAAAGGAAAGAGCCCGATTACCCCGTCATCTCTGATACATTTCCCTATGAGAATTACGGGTCAGTGTCCTTGAACCATATCCTGTAGCTTATACCCCTTATAAGTATTTATTAAAACCAATACCTGTCCTCTTAATTTGTAGGGTCTCAAACGTCTGGTTCACTTATATCAGGAATCCTGTGGGCTCAATAAGACGCTTGAATCCAAGTTGAAGAAAGGTGAGGTCACCATCTCTGATCAGGGTATGATTGCAGCCGCCAAATCTCGGCACTACGAGGAGAAGTTCAAGGCTATGACCCCTGAACGCCAGACCGCTCTCAACAAAGCTACTCTCCAGTCCCAAGCCGATCTTGACGTTGCCCATGCTCAACATGAACAGGATATGGTCATCTACCGGGAAAGCCTTAAAAGTTCTGTCGTCACTTCTCTCCTCCAGGTCAGGCTAAAGATGGCCCACGAAGCCAAAACACTAGGCTTCGAATGCCCTTCTTGGGACGTCAGTGCCTGGGAAACAAAGCTAAAGAGCCTTGGCGGCACTTCTGCCAAACCTGTTGCTGAAGGATCTTCAAAAGCAGTTGAAAAACCAACCGGTGCTGAGAAGGATGCTGAGGCGGATCCCGAGACGGATGCTGCTAAAATTACCATGAACGAAGAAGGCGCTGCCTCCTAAAACTTATTTTCTTTAAATTTGAAAGTTATGCTTATGTTTGAACAATTTTATTTCTGTATCAAAACAACTTGATAGCCGAAGGTGGATGGGTCCTGGGTTTTAGGATGAAACCTTCGGTTATCAACTGGTATTGCTTATTTCAAATAATTTCATCTTTCAATTGACTTGCTATTGTTTTCTGTATTTCCTAGTGTAGATTTTAGCTTTGCAAAATTGCGTACAACTATCTTTTGAAAATATCCTGATCAATATACTCAGGGATATATTTTGAAAACTTTTATTAAATAGAACTTCAAAAAATTCAATCTACTTTAGAGAAAACTTCTAAAGAATAAAAGATAGTCCATTTTCTAAAACCCGTTTTGACAATACTTGTTTGATCAGAGTTTTAATTTCAATCAAGTATCACTTCCAAATATTTTAATCAAATATCCCGAAACGCATCCCAAAAACACATTTTGAAGATATATCCTAAAGATATATCCTTTTCAGGATAGTTAAACCTTAACCTGAGTTATAAAATTTATGTAAGGTTTATAAAGGAAAGATCATACCAGGAACTGAGTTTAACCCTAGTATTAAATTCCAATCCCTTTTGCGACTTCTCCTACTAATATGTCCCCAGTTCGAGACACTTAGCTCAACTTTGATTCTTTGTGCATCATACAATTGCTCTAGATGGATTGTCCCCTGTGCATGAAGTCCTCAAACACTTAGAAAATTTTTGAACACTAGTTCCAATTGTATAGACAATTTTTTGTGTTACAGGGGTAAAACCCAAAATATACTGGAGATAAATCCTTCGTATCTCGGGGGAAATCCCAAATTTTCGTGCGCTACAGGCGGGAGTGTATAAACTCCAAGACTTAGAAAGGTGAATACCTTTAAACCTTAGAGAGTATGAAAATACCCTTTCGTGAGAGAGGGTGATCAATCCTCATATACCTTTAGGATTCAGGATATAGCCAATAGTAACGAGATTGTCAGCCACTTTTACATGGACTGGTCCCGCCACCTTAAAATATTCCCGAATAACTTGCGCTCCAGGCGGGGTGTTTAAACCCAATTCGGAAGAAAGGTGAATACCTTTAAACCTGTGAAGGGATCAGGATCCCTTATACGTGAGAGAGGGGGCCAATCCTCTAATCTTCCGAAGTATCCTGAGTGTGTATCCTGGTGCTATATCCCGAAGTATATTCTGCAAAACCACTATAAGCTAAGGTGGGTGTTAGCCTGGCTAACACCCCTCCGATGCTTAAGTCAGTAATAGGTTTAAAATAGTAAATAACATAAAAATTTAATAAGAGAGACAGAGTTCATACCATCCTGAGTTGGAATTTAAATTCCATACTCACTTGAAATAGAGTTTTAGATGTATAGTGTTATGGGCTATAAGTGACGTCCTTGTAAAGGACCATGAAGGTCAGCAATATCCTGTTTATTATGTTAGCAAAAGTTTGTTAGATGCTGAAACTAGGTATTCTCACTTAGAAAAATTAATACTAGCATTAGTCATGGCATCAACAAAACTTAGACATTATTTTGAAACTCATAGGATTCATGTTAAAACAAATTATCCTGTCAAGAATGTGCTTAGAAAACCAGAGATGTCAGGCAGGATGGCTAAGTGGTCGGTAAAGCTAAGTGCCTATGATTTAGTATATGAACCTAGGAATGCCATAAAATCTCAGGCTTTAGCTGACTTTGTGGCTGATTTTAGTAGTGACATTCAGGATGAGGCAGACCTAGAAGTTCAACAATTAGGAGAATCCTCAGGATCCTGGACATTATATACTGATGGTGCATCTAATATAAGAGGAGTAGGATTGGGAATACTACTAAAATCGCCACAGGGGGACATATTACCCCAGGCTATTAGGTGTGAATTTCCTGCTACCAATAATGAGGCAGAATATGAAGCTTTAATTGCAGGATTAGAGCTGGCTAAAAGTATGAATATCAAGAATTTGCAAGTATATGTTGACTCCTTGTTAATTACTAATCATTTTAATGGATCCTATGCAGTTAAGGGTGAGAAGTTAGTCGAATACCTCGATATTCTCAAAAAATTAGCAGGATATTTCGATGTTTTTACACTTGAACAGGTACCAAGAGAGGATAATGCTGAAGCGGATGCCTTAGCAAATCTGGGATCATCAGTCAGGATACCGGAAGGGACCCAAATACCAATAATACATGTTTTATATCCTGCAACGAATCCTCAAGATAAAGAAGTAGCGGATATTCGGGATCCTGGAGTGGAATGTCCTGAACAGTATCCTGAATCCTGGACAACTCCAATTCTGAAATATCTTAAAGATGGACACATCCCCGAAAATGAAAATCCTAAGGCATTTAGGATGAAGGTATCACGATTCACTATTATAAATAACATTCTATACAAGAAATCTCTTGCAGGACCATATTTAAGGTGCTTGGAGGATCATGAAGCCAAAGAAGTACTTCAGGATATACATGAAGGGAACTGTGGTAATCACACTGGGGGCAGATCATTATTCTCGAAAGTATTGAGGACAGGATACTTTTGGCCAACAATGAGAAAAGATGCTGCAGAATATGCTCGAAGATGTGATGCATGTCAAAGGCATAGTAACATACTACATCAACCAGCTGAACCACTATATCCTGTAGTTTCCCCTTGGCCATTCATGAAGTGGGGGATGGATATAGTAGGGAAGTTGCCAAAGGCTCCGGGAGGAAAAGTATTTATGTTAGCAATGACGGATTATTTCTCTAAGTGGGTCGAGGCTGAAGCATTCGTTCAAGTAAGAGACCAAGAAGTAGTATCCTTCATAAAGAGGAATATCCTGACTAGGTTTGGAGTACCAGCTGAGATCATTTGTGATAATGGGTCCCAGTTTATAAGCAAAAGGACTACTGACTTTTGCAAAAGTTGGGGAATCAAAATGATCACATCTACTCCGGTACATCCTCAAGCGAATGGACAAGCCGAATCCTCGAACAAGATAATAGTCAATAACTTAAAGAAGAGACTTGGAGCCAAGAAAGGAAGATGGGCGGAAGAGTTACCCTTTGTTTTGTGGGCTGATAGGACAACGGTGAAGAATGCAACTGGCCAAACCCCGTTTTCCTTGGTATTTGGAGCAGAGGCAATGATTCCAACGGAAATGACGATACCTACTGCAAGATCTATGCTACAGGATCCTGAACAGAATCCTGAAGTCTTATGTCAGGATCTGGATACTATAGATGAAAAAAGAGATGCAGCAAGGCTGAGGATAGCAGCATATCAACAAAGAATATCCAGGGCATACAATAAGAACATAAGGACTAGAAGATTTCGAGTTGGTGATTGGGTGCTGAGAAAGGCTTTTCAAAACACCACTAATCCTGCCGATGGCAAGCTAGCTCCGAAATGGGAAGGACCTTATGAAGTTGAGTCAGAAGCAGGGAAAGGAGCATATCGACTCAGGAATGTGGAAGGGGATATGCTACCAAGATCCTGGAATGCAATACATTTGAAGCTCTATTTCAAGTAAGAGTAGAATTTGTTTTCTATCTCGGAATGGTATGTGTTCTATCTCTTTAAAATATATTTGTTTATTATCTTGAACCCAATACTGACTTAAGCATCGGAGGGGTGTTAGCCAAGCTAACACCCACCTTAGTTTAGAACTGTTTTGCAGGATATGTTTCAGGATATAGCTCCAGGATATATACTCAGGATAAGTCGAAAGATTAGAGGATTGGCCCCCTCTCTCACGTTTAAGGGATCCTGATCCCTTCACAGGTTTAAAGGTATTCACCTTTCTTTCGAATTGGGTTTAAACACCTCGCCTGGAGCGCAAGTTATCTAGGTGTAGTTCAAGGTAGCGGGACCAGTTCATGTAAAAGTGGCTGACAATTTCGTTACTGTTGGCTATATCCTGGATTCTAAAGGTATATGAGGATTGATCACCCTCTCTCACGAAAGAGTATTTTCATACTCTCAAAGGTTTAAAGGTTTTCACCTTTCTAAGTCTAGGAGTTTATACACTCTCGCCTGTAGCGCATGAAATTCAGGGTTTATCCCCAGATATCAGGGTTTATCCCCAATATGCTAAGGATTCTTCTCAGGATATCGGGGGTCCTGCCCTTGGGCATTCGGAATTCATTCAAGCCAAAAGGTAAACATATTTGTGTCTTTGTCAAACGCAGGGGACACACATTATTCTAATCCGAAGGATGGATCCAAGTTTATAAGTATGCACTGGGGACAAATTTATGATAAAGGATTGATTCTCTAAGAATCTCTGGTATGATCTCTCCTTTTTATTTGGACAATTTATGGGTTATATTTCAATATCCTTTTCAAGATATCTTTCAGGATATCCCCCAGGATACATTTATGATATATGTTCAAAACAAACAATTTTCACAAGTAAAATTCGTATGTTAATGACAACAACAATAAAGTCAAAAGAAAGTAGTTATATTATTAACATACCAAAAGATGTGCTCTTAGTTTCACCTCAAAACAAGGCCCATCCACTAAGAGCACTAGTAGTTCATAATCATATTCACCCAACAGTTGAGGGCTTCATCTCAAACCGAGACCCATCCACCTTCAACTGTTGTATTGTTCAAAAAGCATGCAGGAAATGTAAATTGTTCAGGTACGGAAAAGTAAAGTGCGGAAAAGTAAATTGTTTGTGGGACTACAGACCAACATTCAAATTCAAAAAGGTGGGCTCTGGCCTTGGCACGTATATCCGTCATCGCCCACCTAAATGCCCTCACACAGCGGCATCGCCTCCAACCTTCTCAGACTTCTCTGCTCCAGCATTTTTACCAGCATCCTGCGCAGCATCCTGACTAATGTCCATCTCAGCATCACCTCCAGCATCCTTCTTCTCTCCAGCTTGGACCACTAGCTCCGTTGACTTGGAAGACTCACCGGCTTCAGCAGGAAGTGGCACAGCTTTGCCTCCGAGCTCCTTCAACTTGGCCACCCAGGATTCAACTGGCCAAGATGGACAAACAAGGCCTGTCTCCTTGGCCTCGTAGGCCATCTTGATGCGTGCTTGTAGCAGGGAGACGATAGCAGAAGCCTTGACTCCCTCTCGAAAGCTGATTAAGGCCTGGTCATGGTCCATTTGAACACTGGCAAGTTTGACCTCAGCATCTTGGGTGACCTTCTTTAGCAAGCTTTCATAATGCCGGCTCTTTGCTTCGGCGATAGCACCTTGGTCGGCAACGGTGCTCTCAAGCCGCTTGATCCTGGCTTCATGAAGTGCCACAGTACCACAAGCGTCATTGTACAAGTGGAGCAAATGCTGAAGGCCCTGCACATTGATCACAGGTATGGGGTTAGAATGTATGCTGACTAAGGTATCCTACCAGGATATCCTGTTAGGATATATGTGCAGGATATATGTGCAGGATATACATGAAGGATATGCATCAGGATATTACCTTGTTGAGGAAGGATGTCATTGGCTCTAAGGAGTCGGAGAAGCTGAGTTCATCATAGGAGAACCCTTCTGAGCCTGGAGTACTGACCTCAAGGCCCTTTCTCTTTTTTGCTGCGGAAGCACGGGTTCTTGGATTGGTCTTAGGAGCCGGGAGTGGCTTGGAGCTGGTGGTAGCAGGAGTTTCCTTCTTGACTATGGCTGGAGTTGGGTAACTGTCAAGTTCATCCAGGTCTAGATAAACTGGGACTTTGCTGGAATCTGCACACAGGGAGTAAATTCTAAATCCCTCCTACAAATAACAGATAAGAAGCATATGTGTGCAGGATATCTTGCAGGATCCTTACCAGACATGTTGGCACTTGAAAGAGGACTTGGAGTTGGTGGAGAAGGGTTGAAACTTCTTTCTGCCTCTGGGAGAAGTCTAATGGCGTCTATTCTTTCTTGAGAATTGGCAAGAGGAGGAGCAATCTTCCTGAAATCAGCTGCACAATAAAGAAGATAAGTTAGTTCAGGATATGGAACAGGATGAGCGGCAGGATCATTCTTAAACCCTAAATCCTACCCTTTCTCAACCATTGTACCGGATATTCCGTCCCACCAGGGATTGAGTCCCTTTTTACAAAGAAAAACTTGGATTGCCAACCATCCTCGTTCCTGGTGGCACGAAGTATCAATGGGTCACCGGAAGTAGAATAAAACAGAAATCTACATGATCCATGGCATCTAAGCTTGTAAGCCAGGGGGAGATCATGGATGGAAAGATCAGGAATGTGGTTTCTCTTGATCTGGTCAAGAACAGTTAAGACACGCCAGAGCATTGGCATTGTTTGGCTAAAAGAGATTTTTGTGATATTAAAGAACTCGGTGATGAAATCCGGAAAGGGGAATCGAAGCCCTAGGGTAAAAGGGAAAGCACTAAAGCAAATCCACTCGTTGGAGACCATATCTGACCGGATTTCACGGTCAAACGGTCTAAATATGGTTCCTTCCGGGAAGATACCGGAGGATTTTAAGGCAGACAGGTGGGCACTATCAAAGGTACAGGCTTCCTTCTCCGGTTCTTGGAGAAGGTTTTGTTGGTAGAACGTAGGGGCCGAGTCACCTGAACTGGATCTTGTTTGGCGCGGCATTTGATCGATTGAATTTTTCGCCGGAGAGAAAGATGAAGATAAGTATGGAAGATAGAGAGAAAATGTACCTTTTTCCTTGACGATTATGATTAAAAAAGGGATGAGGGTGAGAAGATATAGGGCATGATGAGTAGATATAGGCTGGGTAGTTGCAGACGGTCACATCACAGGTCTTATCTCTTAATTGCCTCGGTTTGCGTAAAAAATGTAACCGTTAGTAATGAGGATACTAAACGGTAACATTTTTGGGGACAATTGTTATGGGCTAATTTCTGAGCTCATATCCTGAGAAATATCTTGGCTTTTATCTTGATTAAATAATATTTGTTCATATCCGGGGTGCAGATTCAGGGTATTGGTAATATCCTGAATGGTATCCTCAGGATCACTAACGGATTACGTGCAGGTACGTGGGATGGAGGCTAGCAACGTTCACAAAGACTTGTTCTGCGGAAGACTCGGTCCAAACCGTTCAAAGAAAAACGTTGAAGCCTTATTACTCGGTCTACAACGTTCGTGATGGAATATTCGGAGCATCCCATATTTATAGGGATATTTGTTTGTATTTCGTTACTATAAATAGGAGGAACACCAGATCGAATAGGACACAACATTTTCACTGCAATCACACTCACTACACACCAACACTTGCTCTCTCGCAAATTGTACTCTCTCACGAATTCATTGTAACACTTAGAGATCTGGTTGATATCCCGCACTGTATCCTGAAGTTAAAAGCAATAAGAAGAACAAGGCAGCTGCGATTGTCAGCTCCCGAGGTTTTATGCCGGCGGTCTAGATTGATCAAGGGCTTTCCTCGTATATCTCGTGTCGTTTCCTTTACTTTTTGCTTATTATTTGCTCACTGTTTGATCGCAGATACAGCTCAATATCCTGAGCCGTATCCTGAATACTGGTTTTCTAAATAACTCAACAAGCATATTTTCCACAAACTTTTTAGCACACTACCTCACATTACTAATTTGATCACTAAATTGCTTCGGTAATTTTTGACCAAAACATATAGCATTCCAGGATCTCGGTAGCATATGTCCCTCCATATTCTTGAGTCGGTATGCTCATTTTCCTGATTCTGATTCAACTTCGTAGGGTCCCTCCCATTTCGGAGCCAACTTTCCATCAGCAGGATTAGTAGTATTCTGAAAAGCTTTTCTTAACACCCAATCTCCAACCTGAAATCTTCTAGTCCTTATATTCTTGTTATATGCTTTAGATATCCTCTGTTGATATGTTTCCATCCTTAGCCTTGCTGCATCTCTTGTCTCATCAATAGTATCCAGTTCCTGGCATATGACTTCAGGATTCTGCTCAGGATTCCTGAGGTTGGATCTTGCGGTAGGTATCACCATTTTCGTCGGGATCACCGCTTCTGCTCCAAACACTAAGGAAAATGGGGTTTGACCAGTTGCATTTTTTACCGTCGTTCTATCAGCCCACAAAACAAAGGGTAGTTCTTCTGCCCATCTTCCTTTCTTGGCCCCTAATCTCTTCTTCAAGTTGTTGACAATTATCTTGTTTGAGGATTCAGCTTGTCCGTTTGCTTGAGGATGTACCGGGGTAGACGTAATCATTTTGATTCCCCAACTCTTGTAGAAGTCAGTAGTCCTTTTACTTATAAATTGAGATCCGTTGTCACAAATTATCTCAGCTGGTACTCCAAACCTAGTCAGGATATTCCTTTTTTATGAAGGATACCACTTCCTGATCTCTAACTTGAACAAATGCTTCTGCTTCAACCCACTTGGAAAAATAATCCGTCATTGCCAACATGAAAACCTTTCCTCCTGGAGCCTTTGGAAGCTTTCCCACTATATCCATACCCCACTTCATGAACGACCAAGGGGAAACAATAGGATACAGCGGTTCAGCAGGCTGATGTAATATGTTACTATGTCTTTGACATGCGTCACATCTGCGAGCATATTCTGTGGCATCTTTCCTCATTGTCGGCCAATAATATCATGTCCTTAATACTTTTGAGAATAAGGATCTGCCCCCAGTATGGTTACCACAATCCCCTTCATGTATATCCTGAAGTTCTTCTTTGGTTTCGGGATCCTCCAAGCACCTCAGATATGGTCCTGCAAGAGATTTCTTAAACAAAACATCGTTTATAACAGTGAATCGTGATACCTTCATTCTAAAGGCTTTAGGATTCTCATTGTTTGGGATGTGTCCTTCCTTGAGATATCTCATAATTGGAGCCGTCCAGGACTTAGAATCCTCCTCAGGATCCTGAATACTTATTACTTCCTTATCCTGAGGATTCGTCGCAGGATATAGGATATGTAATATTGGAATTCGGGTTCTTTCTGGTATCCTGACCAATGACCCCAGATTTGCCAAGGCATCAGCTTCAGCTTTATCCTCTCTTGGTACCTGTTCAAGTGTAAAAATATCGAAATATCCTGCTAATTTTTTTGAGAATTTCGAGATACTCAATTAACTTCTCTCCCTTAACTGCATAGGTTCCATTAAAGTGATTAGTGATTAACAAAGAATCAACATATACTTGCAAATTCTTGATACTCATATTCTTAGCCAACTCTAATCCTGCAATTAAAGCCTCATATTCTGCCTCATTATTAGTAGCAGGAAATTCACACCTAATAGCCTGGGGTAATATGTCCCCGTGTGGTGATTTTAGTAGTATACCTAAACCTACACCTTTTACGTTAGATGCACCATCAGTATACAATGTCCAGCGTTCTAAGTTTTCTCCTAGCTGCTGTACTTCTAAATCTACTTCATTTTGAATGTCGCTACTGAAATCAGCCACAAAGTCAGCTAAAGCCTGAGACTTTATGGCATTTCTAGGCTTATATACTAAGTCATAAGCACTTAATTTTACTGACCACTTAGCCAACCTACCTGACATTTCGGG
>JARYGA010032601.1:0-28935 GCA_030545235.1 Helianthus tuberosus
GAATCGGCATCTTTATTAAAGTTTAAGTCAAAGTTTGTTATGTGCAGGAACTTCCAAAGTTTGTATCCAGATGGATCATGGATAGTGGAGCTTCAAGACATATGACAGGGAAGACTGCGTTGTTGTATGATGTTAGAAATATCAATGGAGGTTATGTGGGATTTGCTGGTCACGAAGGTGGTCGAATTATTGGTGAAGGAACGTTATCCAATGGGATTGTTATGTTTGAAAGAGTTAACTACATTACTGAGCTGGAGAACAATCTGCTGAGTATCTCGCAGATTTGTGACAATATGTATACCACTCACTTCACAGACAAAGAATGTTTGATCTTGAAACCAGGATTTCTTATCCCTGAAGAATGGATTATCATGCGGGCACCAAGAGTGAATGATTTATATGTGTTGGACATGAGTGTAGCGACTACAACAACAGGTCAGGCACATTGTTTTGTTTCCAGAGCAACAGAGAAAGAATCAAAGTTGTGGCACCGGAAGATGGGGCATATACATCTTAGAAAAATGAATCACTTGGTGCACAATGATTTGGTTCTTGGTGTTAATATCAAAGGTTTTCATCTGGAAGGGGAGTGCATTAGCTGCATCAAAGGCAAGCAGAAGAAAAAGTCACACCCTACAAAGCAAGTCAATTCAGTTTCGAGACCTCTGGAAAGACGTCACATGGATTTGTTTGGTCCTGTGAATGTCAAAAGTATTACAGGAGATTACTACTGTTTGGTCGTTACTGATGATTATTCCAGATTTTCGTGGGTTTCTTTCTTGAAAACGAAAGACGAAACGTTTGACAGTTTGATGGCGTTGTTCAAGAAAATTGAGAATCTGTACCAAAGGCATATCAAAAGAATTCGTAGTGACAATGGTACTGAATTCAAGAATAGTAAGATGGAAGAATTTTGTGATGAAAGAGGTATTTTGCATGAGTTTAGTGCTCCGTACACTCCGCAGCAGAATGGGGTAGCAGAACGCAAAAACCGGACACTAATCGAGACGGCTAGAACTATGCTCGCAGATTCAAAGTTACCAATTAATTTTTGGGCTGAAGCTGTTTCCACCGCATGCTATACGCTCAACAGGGTTCTCACTGTCAAGAAGTTCAACAAAACATGCTTTGAGCTAATCAATAACCGCAAACCGAATTTGAAGTATCTAGAACCGTTCGGGTCACCCTGTACTGTTATAGAGCCTTATGGAAAGTTTGGTCCGAAGTGCATTGAGGGAATATTTGTTGGTTATGCAAATCCGATGCGACGTGTCTTTGTTCCAAGTGAAAAGCGGATTATTGAAGCTGGAAATGTTGAATGTCAAGGTTATACTATGCCGCCGCAGAATCCAGGAGATTCATGGCGTTATCATTATGACAAACTGTGGGATTCGTTTGACATGAGAGAAGAATCAGAGGATGATGAAAATTTCTTTGATGAGTTGGATATTTTGCGCGAATTCGAGTCACAGCAAAGGTTCCCAGCTGAGTATTTGAGGCGACCACGGGAAACTTCAAATGACGATGAAGCAGGTCCGAGTAATGCTGGTGAAGATGATGATGTCCAACAGCATGAAGTTGCTCAGGATAATCAGTCGGATCAGAATGATAATCAAGAAGCTGAAAACATGCCAGTATTTGATCATGGTGATTCAGATTCTGAGGGGGAGCAAATTCAGATTTCAGGTCAAACAAACCCAGTCAGTGAACAAGGTGCAAATCAGAATGTTACTTATCTGGAAGGTGAGGTAGATGTTTCAGGCGAAGTTATGCCACGAACTCTTTCATATCATCCGGAGGAATTGATCATTGGAGAACTGCAGACAGGCGTTCGCACTCGAAGACAGATTGATAAAGGGCTTACATGTTTTTATACAAAAGTTGCTCCTTTGCAAACTGAATTCTCATTAAGTTGTTTTATCTCGCAGGTTGAACCAAGAACTTACAAAGAGGCGCTTACTGAAGATTATTGGGTCAATGCAATGCAGGAGGAACTTAGCCAATTCGAAAAGTTGGGAGTGTGGAAGTTAGTGGATTTGCCAGATGGTCAGAGGAAGATTAACACCAAGTGGGTGTTCAAGTGCAAGAGAGACGATAGAGGAGTTGTGGTTCGAAACAAAGCTCGACTCGTTGTTCAGGGTTTCTGTCAGCAGGAGGGTATAGATTTCCCTGAAGTGTATGCTCCAGTTGCTCGACTAGAAGCGATCAGAATCTTTTTAGCATTTGCATCATGGAAAAACTTCAAAGTATATCAGTTAGATGTAAAATCGGCTTTTCTCTACGGGAAAGTAAAAGAGGAGGTTTATGTTGGTCAGCCACAGGGCTTTACCGATCCACACCACAAAGACAAGGTATATTTGCTAGACAAAGCGCTGTATGGTTTACACCAGGCCCCGAGAGCTTGGTACGAGACTTTGTCTCAACACCTACTAGCCAACAGCTTTATTCGTGGAAAAGTGGATGCCAATCTCTTCACCAAAGAGGCCGACGGACATCTTCTGATTGTTCAGATATATGTGGACGATATCATATTTGGGTCAACAAATGAGGATCTATGTAAAGATTTTGAACGAGTAATGAAGCAGAAATTCGAAATGTCATCGATGGGTGAGATGAAATTCTTTTTGGGACTGCAGGTTGATCAACTACCCAAAGGAATTTTCATACATCAAACGAAGTATGTTCATGATATCTTGGAGAAATTTGGGATGTCAGGTTCTACTCCAGCAGCCACCCCGTTAGCAACGAATAATGGGATAAACCCTGATCTCACCGGAGAGAAGGTAGATGAAACGATGTATCGTTCCATGATCGGTTCGCTGATGTATTTGACAGCTTCAAGACCCGATATCATGTACCCAACCTGCCTCGCAGCAAGATTTCAATCTAACCCGAGAGCTTCGCATATGATCATTGTGAAGAGGATATTGCGCTACCTGAAAGGAACTCCTTCATTGGGGTTGTGGTATCCTAGGAAAGGCGATTTTACGCTCGAAGGGTATTCCGATTCAGATTTCGGATGCTGCAAAGTCAATTCCAAATCAACAACTCAACAACTGCAGCATGCCAGTTCTTTGGACCTAGATTGGTTACCTGGCAGTGTAAGAAACAAACGTCTGTAGCGCTGTCTACATGTGAAGCGGAGTACGTTTCTGCTTGCAGTTGCTGCTCTCAGATCTTGTGGATACAGCAACAGATGCGCGACTACGGTTTGCAGTTTCTTAACACACCTCTTTTTGTTGATAATGAGGCAGCTATAAATATAACAAAGAATCCAGTACATCACGCTAAAACGAAACACATAGAGATTCGTCATCACTTCATTCGCGATTGTTTCGAGAAGAAGTTGATACGTATTGAGAAAATCCACACTGACGAACAGAAAGCTGATTTACATACCAAAGCTTTTGATAAAAATCGGTTTATATATTTGTTAAAACTAAATGGTATGAAGCTTCTTTCAGTGTCGGATGGAATTATCGGCGTTGATGAGAGTACTATTGCGGATGAAGACGAAAAACAATCTGCAATGGTTTGTCGATTTTTTACATGTTTTGGTATTTAGGGGGAGGTATAGGGTAAATATTTTCAGAAAATACAAAAACAATAAAAAATGACAAAAATACAAAAACATGAGATATTTTCAAAATACAAAAACAATATAAAACCAGAAAAGAGCTTGTGTAAAAAGGGAAAATGATAGTACATCGGTTTGACTGTCACGGTATGCTAAAGAAATGTATTGTTTAAATGCGTTAAACAGTCTCGCTGATGATGTGTCGATAGGTTTTTGCACATTTAGTAGGTTTGTTCGGGATATAAACTTAAATCTTACTTGCTTATTTTGTGGGGAACACTACTTGGATATAGGTAACCCCTGAAATCTCGTTTGAAAGATTCATTTTTCTGATATACTAGGCTTTATACTCAGTGATATCTGGGGTATTATTCCGGGACTTCTGCTGAATGGAAGTTCTGACCTAGTCCTCGAATAATACTTTCTGCAATGCTTGAAATATAGCATCACCCTCAGCATATATGATAAGACAATAAAATTGCTTAGCAATGCTGTTGTAAAAAAGATCCTCTAAAGGGGACACACCCACAAGTTGAGTCATGATCTCTCTGCTGAACGGTAGTTCTGACCTGAGCTCTCATGATTCTTCATAAATTATTAACCCCTTACAGATATCATTTGTGTTATATTTGCCTGTAAGACTGAATATCGGGATCTGGATACGGGAGTATATTCAAGAGGTGGGACACACGTATAAGTTTAAGTCTTTAAAACACTAAATCTGTATCCTGGACAGATTGAAATTTGTGTGAGAATTTAAAGTGGATCAGTATATCGACAATCTACGTGAATTGTTTAATTCTGAGTATGTAATTGTAGCTTAACGGTACTTGTGACTTGTCGAATAGCTGATATGATTCCCTAACATGCTCACCAAAAATAAGTTTGTAAATAGTTTACTTTGTTTACTTTCTGCAATTTAAGTTTTCTGTATTTCATTTCTTAGTTTATAACACTTTATAAAATCCAAAAAGATTTTATTTCAGCTTTATTTTCCGACAAACCAAAGTGGAGAGTTGATTGTTGGATTCTCAGATGTTGAAGCAGATGCAGGAGATTCTGGACTGAAGAATGAGGAGAGCTTACTTTGATAGAGATTGGATTGCTATAAAAGTTAAAACAAGTTCATTAACTTGATACTTGTTATTTTCAGAAAATGTGTAAATTGTTGTTTTACAAAATCAGTTTGATTCGTCAAATTATCAACCAAGGTCATTAAATTGAACTTGGTAGATTAATCGAGTAATTAGGGTCATTAACTTGGACCTGAATACTTGAGTGGATTTCTAAAACTGATTGAGTTTGTGATTTATTGTCGAAAAGATAGTTTGTAATGCTTGATGTTTGAGACACAGGTTTTGGACTTCATCATTCCCACGGAAGCTAAATGTTAAAGCTTGAACCAGATCAAGACCTCAGATTCTAGCATATTGAGAGGGGGAGTATGTGAAAGGGGGAGTCTGGATCAACAGTCAAAGAGGAGTTTGAAGATGGAGCTAGGTTGTGATCCTAAACCTGTGAAGATAGAATGCTTATGATGTGAAGACAGAGATGGAGAAAAGACCAAGACTGAAGACTCGGAGCTGAAGACTTCGTCAACATCCAAGGGGGAGTCTGTTGGTGCACGGAATGTCTGTTGACTACGTGTATATCAAGTTTTAGGTCAAGATAGGTCAACATAGGAGCTTGATAGTTAGAATTAGGGTCTAATATGTTAATTTCGCTTATAATGACATGTTGGTCATTAAAAGCGAAATCAGTTGTTGGTATTTCGCTCATATGTACATTGTTAGAGTAGGTTTCGCTTTTATGTACATAGGGTTTCGCTCCAAGGGTACCAGGTGGTTTCGCTTATCTGAACACATGGGGTTTCGCTTATATGGACTGTCCATATAAGCGAAACCAGCTGGCCTATATATACCTCATGTGTGATCATTCATTGTAACTTGGAGCGAAACCTGATCATGTGCTAGGTGTCGAAACTCTGTCAAATTGTAATCAGAAAGCATCAATAGAGAAGGATTTGAAAGAGAAAAGCTGTTGTTACTTTGTTTACACTGATTCCGCCTTTGTACACAAAGATGAACGTTCTCAACTGACTGTTTAGGGTCGCACACGGTCCAACAACTACATTATAATGCGATTTTCATCACCAATCAATGATTCAAACACCCGATCAACGTGTTCTTCAGCTTTTTTTGAAGAAAACCCAGTTTAATTTCATAAAAAAATCTCGTTTTTCCGGTGATTTTGGAGATAATCACTCGATTCGTTCGATTCGAGCGCTAATAAGTGTTTCAATCATTCAAACTTCGTCAATTGTTGAAGAAATCACTTCGATCCATGTAAGAAATTCTTTAATTTCATTTTTACGATCTGGGTTTTTAATTTATTCATTGCGTTTTACGATCTTGGCGGGGGTCCGGGGGCAGCGCCCCTGATAGCGGGGTCCCAGGGGCGGCAGCCCCTGGCGGGGTCCAAGGGGCAGACCCCTGGCTGGGGTTGAGCTGCAATAAAAATGCATCAGAAAAAATAATTTTCTGTAAATTGCCTCTGGAAAACTGCATTCGTAGACAGTGTTTCTGGTTCTGTAAACAACAGGTTCTGGTCATTGCGTTTTAGTTAGATTCTGGCTCTGTGAACAACAGTTTCTGGTCATTGCGTTTTAGACAGTTTCTGGTTCTGTGAACAACAGTTTCTGGTCATTGCGTTTTAGAAAT
The DNA here is from genome assembly GCA_030545235.1 of Helianthus tuberosus. Lineage (NCBI taxonomy): Eukaryota > Viridiplantae > Streptophyta > Magnoliopsida > Asterales > Asteraceae > Helianthus > Helianthus tuberosus. The sequence goes on from JARYGA010032601.1 coordinate 6,298, forward strand.
AAAACATTTTTGAAGTGTTTTTACTCATTGCGTTTTAGGTAAACACATTTTTATGTGTATTCAGTTCATTGCGTTTTAGAGAGAACAGTTTCTTTTGTGTTTTTAGGCCATTGCGTTTTAGAAATAAGACATTTTTATGTGTTTTCTAGGCATTGCGTTTTAGAAATAAGACATTTTTAAGTGTTTTCCGGCCATTGCATTTTAGAAATAAGACATTTTTAAGTGTTTTCTGGCCATTGCGTTTTAGAAATAAGACATTTTTAAGTGTATTCTGGCCATTGCGTTTTAGAAATAAGACATTTTTAAGTGTTTTCTGGCCATTGCGTTTTAGAAATAAGACATTTTTAAGTGTTTTCTGGTCATTGCGTTTTAGAAATAAGACATTTTTAAGTGTTTTCTGGCAATTGCGTTTTAGGTAAAACACATTCTTTTGTGTTTTTAGGCTATTGCGTTTTAAAAATAAGACATTTATTTGTGTTTTCTGGTCATTGCGTTTTAGAAATAAGACATTTCTTTGTGTTTTTGGTGCGTTGCGTTTTAGAAAAAGTCATTTTTTTACGTTTTTTTTTCATTGCGTTTTACGCAACTGGGTTTTCTCCATTGCGTTTTACGCAACTGGGTTTTCAAAAAAAAATTCGAAAATATAGCAATAGTATACTCGTTTTAAAGATAAAAAAACGCTCGTTTTTTTGTGCAATTTTAATAAAAAAATAATGTCGTATGAAAAAGTTATTAAAGTTTAAAAAATGGGGGGAATTGGAAGAGAGAGAAACTATTGTGCTGGATTGACTAGAATGCACCTAACAAACCCACGCGCCTTTTTTTTTTTTGCTTCAATTTCATTCTTTTAATCTTAGCCCTTGATTAACTAAATGGATTGTCAAGATCACTTCCTAGCCTTCCTAGCTAAATAAACTTCCTATTGTATCTCCACCCATATTATATAATATATATACCCAAGAAGTCTAATCGAACAAATATTTTTTTATAAACAAGTTACAGATCCGATTGTTTAACAAGTATATCAATCAAGAAATCGTCAATTACAAAATAAAGAAAGCAAAAATTCTTCATATCCTCAAGAATATGTCCATCTGGATGTGATGATAAACTCTTAATGAAACACCAAAGATTCAAAGCAGTTAAGCCCATCAAACTCTGGCGCCCACTGTGCCGTATATCCGCCCGTGCTACGGGGTCGGGTGGCTTTACCGTGGGTCTCAAGCTTCACCTTCTTTTGTTCAATCAGATTGACATTGTTAGCAGATTGCTTTTTGTTGAAGTAATTGACAGATTGGCCCAAGAATTCAGCAGATAAAGCATCAAAGGAACTGAAGATGGAATTCATGTTTGATGATGATTTCAATTGTTAATGTAATAATGTTTGCAGAGAATTTAGAAGAGGTTTGGTGAATATTGAATGGATGAAAAGATTTATATAGCAAAGGAAAAGAGGTTGAAGAGTTGCTGATTTTTTAACGCGTTGAAAATACTTCAAAAAATAAAATAGTATTTATTTGTTTGATATTAATTTTAGTTCCACAATTAGCGTTTTTCACATGCCATTGCCGAGAAGATGCTAACCTACGCCGCGGGACAAGTGGCGTCAAACACGCCGGCTTTGCACGATTCTCCTTAGTCAATACGACATCGTTGGGCATTTTTTTTTTTATTGAGGTCTTCGATTATACAGAAAAGGTCAAACAGTTATCTTCTAATCTTTGGACTTGTCCAATGGGTTGATGCTCCGTTCATGTTGTGGGGTGTTAGGTTAAATATTTCTCAACCAATTAAAACAAAAACTATTATAGTTTTGCTAGAAAAAAAAAACTAAAACCATGACAAGAGCGTAACTTTGAGCTCGGGGCAAAACTGTAATTTATCAGGACTAATGCGCGAGTGTTAAACAACTGCTTGACACGAATAAAAAATTAAATCGAGTCAACCAATTAAAAGAAAAAACACTTTTATAGTTTTGTTAAAAAAAAACTAAACCGTTGGCAATACTGTAATTTTGAACTGTGGGCAAAACTGTATTTTTTTTGCTGGGTAAAATCGTAATTTGTCAAAAACTAAAGAGATAGCAATACTGTAATTTTTAATCAGGGGCAAATTCGTAACTTTGAATAGGGGCAAATTTGTAATTTTTAACTGGGGGTTGAATTGTATCATACCCGAGCCAATGGGGCAGTGTCGGTTGCCTGGCGCTGTTCCCCCCACACCTTTAAAAAAAAAACCTAAAATGATGACAATACTTTAATTTTTAACTGAGTGCAAAATTGTAATTTTAGGCTAGAGTAACATCGTAATTTGCCAAAAGCTAAATCGATGACAATCGGGTAATTTTTAACCAGTAGCAAAATCATAACTTTAAATAAGGGACATATTCGTAATTTTAAGCTAAGGGTAAAATCATAGTATACACGGACCAATAGAGGAGCGCCTCAAACTATTCCCCACGGCGATTTTGTATAGTATAGAAATAATAATAAAGTGCTGAGTTGATGCCTTTTCTTCATGTGGTGAGCCGATGAGGACATTGAGTCTTTTATCAAAAAGTTCTATAAAAAAATTATTATGACTTATCTTTTCATCTAATTCTTACATAATTGACATGCTGTTGTGGTAAGACGTATTCCTATTGTTTTTTTAGGTGGGGTGCAAGTACGGACCTACCCTTTGGCCAATCTGTCACTTTGAGCCATCGTAGTTTGTGGCACATCCGGTAATGATGGGAAAGCATTGCACGGATGCGCAAGTCTAACGTTGGTGATGACGAGAAATCGTTGCAGGATGTCTTGCGTCTAGCCATCAGAGTTTTGTGTGTGCACAGTGTTCACCGCAACCCTGCACTGCCACATCACCTTCCCGTATACCTCTCCCACACCGCAACACATGGCCTAAGAATATGTGTTGGTAAAGGTCAATCATATCTTCTCAACATACCATGTCAACATATAAAAATTGAAATTCATCTTAACTAAATAACTTTTCCATTAGTCAAAGGCCACGTCTTAATAACAATCGGAGGTCAAGTCTTCAAAGTTTAAAATTGTACATTCATTGTACCAATTTCTTCTAAATAACTATCTTTCTGATTAATCTCAAAACCAAACTCAAGAAACAAGAAAAAAATATGAAATAAAGTGAAAAACAAAATCCCCTTAACAAAAATCCAAATCCGGTAAGACCATGATGTTATCTATTTTTTATAGATTCAATTGTTTACAAGTATATCAATCAATTAATTAATTAATTAATCATCTTTCTAAAAAACTCAAAACAAAACTTCTTCATATCCTCAACAATATGGATGTCATGATAATAAAATCTTAATGAAACACCAAAGATTCAAAGCAGTTAAGCCCATCAAACTCCGGTGCCCACCGTGCAGGATACCCGCCCGTGCTCTGGGGTCGGGTGACGTTGCCGTGGGCCTCAGGCTTCACTTTCTTCTGTTCAACCAGATTGGTAGTAGCAGGTTGCTTGTTGTTGAAGTAACTGACATATTGGCCCAAGAATTCAGCAGACAACGCATCAAAGGAACTGAAGATTGAATTCATGTTTGATGATTAATTGTTTGGTTACAATTGTTTATGTATTTGCAGAGTATATTAACTTTGAAGTTTGAAGAGGTTTTGTGATGATTAAATTAAATGGGTGTAAGGGTTTATATATAGTAGGAAAAAGTGGTTATCGTTGCAGTTTCCTTTTATGAACGCGTCCAAGATATTTCTAAAAATAATATAATATTAATCAATTAGAGTCAATGTATTGCCTTTTCAAAAAATAAAAAAAAAATAATAAAAAAAAGAGTCAATATATGATGAGTTGTCTAGTGTGTTCATACTTGAACGGTTGTACACACGAAATTGCCGGACAAGTACCGTCAAACTGACATGCCGGCTTTGCCGCGCGTCTCCTTAATCAATACGACGTCGAAGTGTACAGATGAGTTAAAGTTTCTTTTAGTTAAACTAATTTAGCACTAGTTACTTATAATCTTGAAGAAAGAACAAGTTAATCCTGAAATTAGCTTAGGGGATACGGAGTGGGCGGCAAAGGGGATCGGCAAATCGAATTTGCCGCTCGGGAACACCGCCGTTTACCCCCTTTGCCGCGCGGTTTCATTGATCATCAGTGTTTCATCATCGATCGGTGAAGGAAGGGAAGGAGAGAGAGAGGGGGGTGTGTGTAGTGGGGTCCATACCATCTCAACCAATTACACATTTTCCTTTTTTTAAATAGTTTACTAATTCATGAAGTGTCTAACCATTGCCAACACTTTTGAGCATAGTTCAAACACTTTTCATTGAATGACATGGCACACTATCATTGGTTGATTTTGAAGTTTACCACTTTCAAGTGTCTAACCACTCCCTATACCCTTATGGTTTGTGTCTTGTCCAAATAAGGTTAATCTTCGTTTGAACTCGACGAACAGCTTCTTCAATCCTGTAAAACAATCAACATACCGTGAAACTCGTTACAAGGAGGGAAATAGGGGGTTCTCCTTGTAATCACCCTCAGGCGTGAGAATAAGTATCGGTTTTGAGGATAAAAATGTGTGTGTATAAAGTGAGAAAGCAAGAGAGCAATCCTTAAACCTGGAGTTGAAGTTCTCTATTTATAGCCGATGTGATTTGTGAAGGAGATGGGCTGATGGGCCTTGGGCCTGAGGTCGACAACAAGGAATATCCATTCTATCTCCTCTGCCACGACCATTAGTGATTCCAGGCGAGAGGGTAGTTGGCGCATGTTGAATGGATCCACGTGTCCTGACAACCATCCTTTTTGTCTAGTCTGTCATCAGCAGTTAAGTGGGGATCATGGAGCAGTGGTCGGCGCAAGCTGATTGGTGCCACGTATGTGTTCTTGTGTACTTCTTGTCTCCTGCACAATTGCTCATCGTGCAGCATGATCATATATAGCTTGTTGAGTGCCTATTGGCGCACTGCTCTACCATTTGTACCTTTTGTACTTGTCCGATGTTACTTTGTGCTTCTTGTCCCTGCGCACGACCCGGAGCAAGCCCGTGTAGCCTGCGTAAGTTCAAGGAAGTTAGGTCTTTCGTCAAAGGAACTAAGTGTTAGAAATGGTTTTGTCTTGGTCCTAACCTCGCGCGCGACTGGGGGCACACCCTAATAGTCGGCGCAAGGTCGAGGAAGCCAAGGCTTTGGTTTACTTTGGGTATGGTCTCGCGCACGACATGAGGTAACTCATTTGGTCGGCGCAGGATTTGGGACCATACCCCTTCTAGTTCCCAGTCCAGTGCTGCTTCCATGCGCGAGGCGAGTGGTTGGAGCTCTAAACTAGAGATAAAAATTAGGTGTCTGTGCTTCGGTCTGGAGTTCAGGAAATCAGCATGTGTGCTAAAGAGCTGGCGAGCGTGTTGCTGTCTTGCTACTCATACGGTGCAGCTAGCTAGCTTCCTACTGAAGTTATCTCTCTCTTTTTTTTTTTTTGCGCAGCAAAAACTTTGGAATTTGAAAAGAGCATCTTCTGACAAGTTGGTGGTGAAAGCGACTGCTCAGAGGAGGCAATGGCATAGAGCTCTGAAAGGAGGTAGTCGTTGGCATGACAGTTGAAATGGATTTTCCTTAAGAGGCCATGGTGTTATGGAATTGATGAAAATAAACATAAATGGATGGAAAATTTTAGAATTGAAGCACCACTTGTCCCACGGTGGGCACCAAATTGTTTTTTGTCAAAAATCTGATCAAGGATAATGTAACCAAATCTATAAAGTGAGGTAGAGTACTTAGGTGATTAACGATGATGAAATGAATGTAAGACGAATAAAATAATCAAACACATCTATTTATACGAGGAAAAGCCCTTGATCAATAGTAGATCGTCAGCACAAAAACCTCGGGTAGTGAAAACTATCACCACTAACTATATTGCATAATCAAAAGTGATTAAAACTTTAGATGTTGATCAAGCGTATTACAACTGATTGCTAAGAGTGTTGTGTATTTTCTGGTTCGTAGTGTGTGTGTTGTGAGAGTGTGAATTGTGCCTACTAACACTTGATAAACCCATTTTGAATAATGTAGGACATGGGTCCCAATTTTATTAATAAAACTAATAAAAAATAATAAAGATGCCCTCTTTAAACATTGGGGAAATTGTAGTACATGAATCGTGTACAAATTCTAACGAAAATAAATATGAACTGTAACATATTTAATAAATCAATCGATTCAAACCAATATCTTCAAAAGATAAAGTCTTCAACTTGATCTTTAGTAACGTATTCTTGTAGTCTCCTTAGCAAGATCTTCAAAAGATAGAGTAATCAACTTTGTGCTCGAACAAGGCCTTCTAGTAGTATTCCTTGCTGCAAGAAAGAACAAACGATGTTGATGGTTGTGGCTGAGGCACATATTCAACACGCTTCCCTTAAAACACATTTCGCGCCTCTATCAAAGACGACACGTCTATTTCCCAGGGTACAATAGCCGAAGCAGTCTGTACTGTCGGAGATGGCCACGCGCTTGATGTTACATCGGATAAATTTAAGGTGTTAGAACTTATGGAACGAATAGGATGTGATGGTGGTGGAAAATGAGTGGAGAGTACTCCTCTCTCTAGTTAGTCTTCAAGTGCTCATCATTTTCTTCATGCATATATGTGTATTTTTCTTGTAGGTTTTTTTTTTCAAATGAAGCACATAGCCTACTATTTTACAATAAATGAGGATGAGTGAAAAGTCTCACTTAATTAGATACATAAAGACTTAAATTAATTGAGACATAAAGACTATAATTAAAAGACATAAAAACTCTACTCAAGAGTTTAGTCTTTAATTCACCATATGATAAGCCTCATTAATATTTAAAATTTCATTAAATTATAAATTTCCAACAAATAATTAACAACTAAATCCGAAAATCATACAAGACCACGTTCACTCTCCATGACCGTTGTGGAAATAGCACGTGCAACATCTATAACGAATTATCCCCGAGATTCCAGCTAAGACCCAGTCCACTTCGTTGATAACCTGCACATAGTCATAAGAAAATATCGAGAACAATTGTTAGAAACCATAAATAATAATAAGGATCCTTGATCCTCTGAGTCCCTACACTACATGCTAAGGATAACTGATCCAGACAACACCTCAGAATATTGGATCCATAATTATAAAAATCTATGCCCTAATAGGGCATTAAAACATCACGTTGCTGCCATATAGGCAACGAGACTTTAAGCAACTCACTCTTTAGCTATCATGTTATAGTTTAATTGTTATTTAAATAAAATAAAAAAAATATAAATGTGTGTGAGTGTGTGTTTGAGTGGGCATCTACGTGTTCCAACCTTTAACGCCCATGAAGGGCTTCATGAAACCGTCTTTGGCGCCAGGCAATGACGCCCACGAGGCGATATACAAAGCTCTAATAAACCCAGATGGTATGATAACATCGAAGACGTCATACCACATCAGATCTTATCATGAAATAACTTAGTATTGTAAAATACTAGTGTAATGTCCCCGCCCATTTTGCGAGGTGGTAAACAGAATATATCTAAGTTTGATAAGATGTGTGTCTGTATTTCAGTTACTTGAACATACTACTCATAACACAATCTCAATAAAAATTATATCGTAACATAGGTAAAAATAAGCTCGTCATAGAGTAACTTTATTAAAGTCCAGGCGTAATAGTGTTTGTCCACCAATAGCAAACGATCACTATTCCTCAGGGTTGGTTCGTCACAATAGCAAGGGGAAAATGCTAAAATATAAAATACTAAAAGAAATAAAAGTAGAGGGACTAAACGTGTGCACAATCAAAGTTAAAGTAGAGGTACTAAACACGCATATGAACAAAGCTAATCAATAAAAAGGAAGTTTTTTTTTTAAACAGAACCAAAGTTAAAGCAGAGGCACTAAACACGCATATAAACAAAGCTAATCAATAAAAAAGGAAGTTTTTTTAAAAAACAGAGGGGTTAAACACATATATTAGCAAAGTTGAATGTTTAAAAGCAAAATATAAAAAGCCATGATCAATCACTAAAAGGAATAGAAGTAGAGGGATTAAACATGTACACTACTAAAGTTATAGCAGAGGGACTAAACACATATATAAACAAAGTAAACCAATAAAGAGAAAACTTTTATAAAAGCAGTGGGACTAAACACGTATTTTAACGAAGTTGAAGATTTAAAAGTAAAATGCAAAAATCCATGACCAATGAGAGGGTGCCAGACAGCTGCCTGACTAGGGCTGTTCACGAGCCGAGCCAAAGCGAGCGGACCTTTGCTTGTGCTTGGCTCATTTACAAGCCGAACCAAGCAGAGCGGTTCATTTAAAACCGAGTCAAATCAAGCGACCAGTTTCCGAGCAGTAAATATTCCAAGCGAGCGTCGAGCGAAGTTCGAGCGATTTGGAAAACCGTGTCACCCGATTTAAATTTGTTAAGAGAGATAATGACAATGTTGGGTCTTCAGTTTTTATGTCTTTTAAAAAACAGGCACATTCATGGCATATATTTTTCTTATGAATAACAATGTTGTGGATGACGAGGCGATGATCATATTGCACGAAGAATGACGTTGAGAGCCGGAGACGATCCACTTAGGGTGACAACATGAAACATTGAGCTGATGAGCAAACTGTGTGACACATGTGCCTCTGCGACCATCAAACAAATACCAAATCAATGAAATATTGTGTTTCATACTTGGAATTTGTATAAATATGTGTATCATGTGCACATATCAATTCATGTTCGATTTCGAGCTTTAAATCGCTTTCTGGAAGGTTATACGTGAACTAATGCGTAAATATAACCAGTTTAATGAAACAAACACTCCGGAATAGTGACATAGGCTTAACATACCTTAAATAACCTTTAAATAACTTAGAAATAAGTTTTGGAGGGTTTGGTATGCCGAAATCAAGTTTATTCGATCAAAGGGACTAATTTCGACGAACTGCAAAAGTATGCAGATTTGTACTGTGACGGACATTCCGGAACTTGATCATAACTTAAATATGCCCTAAATATCCTATACATAGCTTATAAATAGGCTTTGAGGTGTTTGGTGCGCAAAAATAAACTTTTGTGTCAAGCAGGGACTAAAAGCGTCAAAAAGTGCATAAGTTTGCATTTTCGCGCATATCTTACGTTCTGAATATATCCGGACATCCAAAAATTTATGTAAATATTAAAATATTTTATTTTAGTGATTGGCATAATAAAATTCCATTCGTCGCGTAATTTGGATCGTTTTTGCGTCCGTTACGACTTCCGTCGTAATTAACCGAATAACGCAACCATACGACCAAACACACCGGCATCCGAGATGTTTTTGAGCATATTTTGAGTTCCCTATACTTTAACTTCATTTTAGAGCCTTGAAATGGGGTTAACGGGGCTTAAACGTGTCAAAAATGCATCGAAAATCAAGTTTTGGACATTCAGGGACCAAAACTAACAATCTGTCAAAGAAGCTTAGGAGGGGCGCGTAAGCCTTGATCATTTCTTAAGCGGCCCGCGAGAGCCCATCAGACAGAAACATTGAATTTGGAATTTCAGTCTGTTTTTTATGGTTTTAACCCAAGGTTTTGCACCCTATGGGCAAGATTTTGATGGTATTTCATGTCCCCTTGTATTGCAATACCATGTGCCCACATGGAGGGCCAAGATCGAAGCAAGTTTTGCGAAGAACGATCCTAACGGTTGTGGGTTTTCTATAAATACCCATCACCTTCATTCCTTGTTCCTCACAATCTGATTCAAATTGCTCTAAGTTGAGGTTTAACACTTCATAACTGAGCAAATTGGATCAAAATCTTCCTAGCTTGTACCCTTTGTAAGTATTCTTTCGTGCTTTTATGCGTTTTTAAGCGTAAAAGTCAAACAGTGTTTGACTTTCTGCTTTGACCAGTCTTTGGTCAACACAAAGTTCGTTTGAACTTTGCAACGTGAGCGTAATTACGATGGTTATAGTCTCTTGTGACTGTACCTACTGATTACCACGTTATTTAGGCGTAGTGACGAGTCATAGTTTCGGTCAAAATGCGTATTCTTGCGTATTTTGCAACCAAACTATTATTGGGTATCAAAACCATTTGTTTTGATATCAAACTTGTTTTCAAACCTTGTTAAACATGTTTTAACATGTTTAACTCGTCACTTTTAGAATAGTGCTTGTATAGGGTCGTAAGATAAGCGGTCTAAACAACCGCTTAGACTTTCGAACCCGACCCGTTTGGTCGATCATTAGGATCCGACCAAACATATTTTGTGACCATAGTTGTATAGGGAATAACCTTCCGAGGTTATATGTAACAACCCTCGGTAAAACCAACGCCCTTATAATATTTTCGACACCTTGTTATATGTTAAAATACCCTTATATGTCTTATATTACAACCCGTATGTGAAAACTGAGCCCTAAATAGATTATAATATATAAAATAAAATAAAAATAAGAAAAATGGAGTTGAGGCGGGCCGCGTAAACCTACCCCATTCTGTTACGCGGGCGGTATCAAGGCTGGTATTGACTGCGCTAATTTCTTTAGTTGAAGTGGGCCGCGTAAGGGTTCACATTAGTTAACGCGGGCCGCGACAGATCATGAAACGCGGAAGCATCCGGTGCTGACACGTGTCAACATCGTGGCGAGTCTAGTAGCTGACCCAGCTAAGCTACAGCGTTGACCAATGTTGACGCGGGCCGCGTAAATGACCCTTGTCTTTCACGCGGGCCGCGACAAGACCAGAAATCAGAACTATAAATAGATAGCATCAGATTACAATTTCCGTCGCTCATTCACAATTCTCAATCTCGAATTATGAAGTATTAGGCATAATATTTTGGGTATTGTACCCCTAATTAGCGAGGTTCTGCTCTGTTGTAAGTATTATAACCCCAGTTTCGTAATAGTTACGCTGCCCGATTGATTTAGGGTTCCGTAACAACTGTCGTGGTTCTACCCGACGTAGTTGTTGGAATGCCGTCTCGGGGAGGATATCATTAATAATTTCAAAGGGTTATAATACTAACCAATGTACGTTTGTGCAAATTATAGATTATATCCAGGAAACCCTTACGAAAAGGCTAAAATAGCAATGTGAGTTTATCCTCTTTTTGTTAACGTTTTTGGAATATTTTACAAAACCTTAATTATTTTACAATGTGATTAAGCGGTGATTGAGTCTTTGTAGTTCTTCAATTACTGCCGGTATGTTGGGGTTTTGTATACAAAATTTGTACTACTTGTGAGTAGTAAGTCATGGTTGACAGTACGTTACCATTGGACAATGAGTTAGCCAATGTGTAATATGACCCACAAGTCAGTGGATTGATAGTACCAAATGGAGTAATTGTGTAGACATAAACATTGTAATCGTCCTCGATACTGTTTTAATCGATAAAATGTTTCTTGATTAAACTGGGATTCACTCACCAGTATTTTCGACTGACAAATGTTTTTAAAACGCGTTTCAGGTAACCCAATGTGACAGCCAATTATTAAAAAGCCAGCTGGAGAGCACTGAAGGCTTGGGGATAATGTGGCTATAAAACTTACCAAATAAACGGTGTTTTAAATTTAAATAAAATAGGGTTCATCCCTATAAGTGTATTGTAATAAAAAACTTGGGCTTTGCCCATGTATTTATTAATATGAAATATGGTGGTTTTACTCTGATAAACATTTCCTAACTACGGTCCTGATGTAAATTCCGCTGCGAGATTAAATAACCAGCTGATACCACCACTGTGATCGCGTCCGCCCGTTCCCGGGGATCAGGGATCGGGGGTTGCGACATTATACCTTATGGTCACTTCGTTTAGTTAGTTGTATGATAGGTAGTTTATATGCCTTAGGAAAATGACCAAAATGCCCTTTTTACGCATAAATTCATTTTAAGCATATGTAACTCAAACTTTTGCCACTTAACTGATTATGCAACATATTTAGACATGTTAAGGCATATAATACTTGTCAAAGGACTAGTTAGGCGGTCCGAACGCGTTTTACGCGAACGACGCGTTAAAGTGGCGTAAGCTACCTTAACGAGTCGTAATGGGTCGTAAGCACTTAGGTTAGGTTTTGTTTTAGAATGTAGGCTTTGTTAAACCATATTACATGAGTCCCTACACTCATTTGGTTTACGAAACCTCATTTTATCTGATCCTCCGATTTAGGTCCGTTTATTAACATAGTTACCTATATTAGGTGCCGTTTGATTTCCGTGATCCCTCTAGCTTTGCTTGGTTGTTGTTCAAGACTTCTAAGCACCCTCAAGTGAGTACATAGTCCCCTCTTTTACTGTTTTCAACTGTTTTGGGGTGAAACACATGTGCCTACTTGTTACTTTCATGCTTTTCATGTTTTTATATCATATACTTACTATGTTCATTAGTACGTATATAGTACATGATTTCATTAGGTTTTGCTATGTATGTTCACTTAGCATGCTAGCACATTGATTTTTACATATTACATTTTTGTTGCATATGTTCATCCAGCATATGGACACATTGTTTTACATTTTGAACTGTTTGAACCGTTGGAATTGATTGATTTGTGTGAACCGTTTGAAATTGTTGATTTATATGAACCGTTTGAAACTGATTGATTGTGTGAACCTAGAGGTGTACAAATCGGTTTTTTTGGAAAACCGGTTACGGTTAATAACCGGTCCGGTTATTTTCAGCGAAAAAAAAAACCGGTTTTTTATTAACCGGTTACGGTTAATAACCGGTTTTAAGAGAGATAAATTGTAACCGGTCCTAACCGGTTGTAACCGGTTATAAAATAAACCGGTTTTTGTGTCGATTAATAACCGAAAGGAGTGAAACCGGTTAAAAAAACCGGTTAACAAAAACCGGAAAAAAAAACTGGAAAAATAACCGGTTCTGCACTTCACAGAATGTTATTTTTTTCATTTTTTTCAGCTATTTGGGCTGTTTTGTTCAATTTTTTCAGCTATTTGGGCTTTTTTGAAGTGTAAATGCAGTTTTTTTTTATACAAAAATTAACAATAAACTCATAAAAAGTTAAACACATAATAATATCATTAGTCTTGGAACAAACGGTTGTACATAACAATGAAATACGAACGATAAACATAACAAACGAAATGCGTAAACTTAAACTATTAATCCGCAAGAACGTCCACTAATATATATATATATATATATATATATTTAGTGGAACTACAATACTAAAATATATCTTGAGAAGCGTCGTTTAATCTTCTTCGGCCGAACCCGAACCCGAACTATTGCGTAGGAATTCATCTAATTCGGCTTCTTCGTCCGTCGTTGGGGTTGTCAATTCGGCTTCGACCTCGTCCTCGTAAACTTCTTCTTCGTAATCTAATTCTTCCTCGAGTGAACGTTTGTCTTTAACTCTCTCCGCCGCATCCAAGTAATCTTTTAAGCAAATCGACATCTCAACCGCCTTAGGTGTTAGTCGAGTCCTCCTTATCGAAATCACCCTACCACTAATAGAAAAAGCACTTTCCGAAGCTACCGTGGAAGCTTGGACCGTTAGTAAATCTCGGGCCATTGTGGCTAAGATCGGAAATTGATCTTCCTTACTTTCCACCAAGCCAACAAATCAAAATTTTTAAACTCTTGTGAACTCATCATTTGTAGAAAGTTCGACCCACCATACCGACCGAGTTCACTACTACTAGTGTTACCACGATGCATTTGACTCGACTCATCATACAATTGGTTATAAACATACAAATCGGTATCTTCCATTTGACTTGAACCTTCACCGAAAGCAGCGTTTCTCATTGACGCTTGAATGTGTGACGAGGTTGAACCATATTTTGTTACATAAACATCAAACAATTTTGAAAGTTGATCGTTGAAACGAGATTTTGCGACTTCACCAAAGTTTGGTTCTTGAGTGGTGTTTAAATTCAATTGGTGTGCAATTTTTTCAATCAAAGACCCGATTCCAAAAATATTAAAACAAGGGTTTAGAGTGGCGGCACAAGTGAAAACCGCTGGTAGTTCTTTAAAATATTTTCTTAATTTTTCCTTCATTGTATCCGCCATGTCACAATATGGTCTACCTCTAACCGACAACTCGTTTACTTTCAAACACATTTTAAACAAATTGTGAAGTACCAATGAACTTGTTGGATAATAAACCCCCGACAAAGTCTTTGTTGATGTTTTGAAAACTTGAAGCACTTGTGTAACAGTTTCAATAGCATCCCAACCCGATGGGTGGTAAGGCGAACACTTTCCACGACTAGCCAAAAGGTTATGAAATTCTATTAAACTTTCCTTTTGCAAAATAGCTTTTTCAAACATAATGCAAGTCGAGTTCCACCTATGAGCAACGTCCCAATTGGGTCCTAAGCATATTCGACCCGCTTCCTTACAAGTTTTAATATATTTTGAATGTCTTTGCGTGTTACTAAATATACTTCGTAACATTCTTTTGAAAGCTTCTTTTTGTGTTTCAATAACCCTTAAACCGTCTTGAACGGCCAAATTTATGATGTGTGCAACGCATCGGCTATGGAAAAAAAGTACCCTCACAAATCGGATTGTATTTTAATTTTAAACGCATAACCACGCTCGTGTTGTTTGAGGCGTTATCAAAAGATATTGAAAAAAGTTTATTTTCCAATTTGTATGTTGTAATACATTTGTCGATTACTTTATATATAGCTTCACCGGTGTGAGGGTAATCGAATAATTTAAACAAAATCGTGCGTTTCATCGTTTGCCACGTCGCCGGTTCAATCCAATGGGCGGTGACACAAATATACGAATCGGGTGAACCGTGCGGTGCGGACCAAACGTCGCTAGTCAAGTTAACACCGGTTTCTAATTTTTCAAAATAAGAAATTAATTCTAGTTTAGCTTTTTTCCACAATTTTAAACAATCCTTCCTAAGAGTAGCACGACTTACATGGGTGTATCGTGGTTGGAGAGTTCGTTGAACCTTTGTATTAGCTTTTTTCCACAATTTTAAACAATCCCTCCTAAGAGTAGCACGACTTACATGTGTGTATCGTGGTTGGAGAGTTCGTTGAACCATCTTTGTATAGCGTTGGTTGTCGAAGTGGTTGAACGGCAAACTTTCTTGGATTACAAACTTCGCCATTTCATCCCTAACCATATTGAAATTGTAGTTGAAAATATTAGCGCCATCACTTGCCATGGAAGCTTGACCACCAACGTGTTGTTGTTTCAACGCCTTGCAAAACGGTTTTTCGATGTGTTGCTTCAACGTGGAGTTTGCGGTTTCGGCGTAAAAACCTTGACAATGATGACAACGCGCTTTTCTTTTACCGTTGGCTATCTCGCACAAATCAAAATGTGACCAAACCTCGGGGTTGCGTTTTGTTGGAACAACACGAATCACCGTGTCGGTTGTAGACTCGCCAACATTGACCGAATCATGGGCACTAGACGTTGCCATAGCGTTTTGAGAGTTATCGAACAAGAATAAGGGACTTTTTTAGAGTTTTTGAAGGTTCTCAAGTGTTGTGATTGAACCTAAACACCCACCACCCTTTTATACTAAGTTTGAGATGAGTTTTGGTCAAAAAAAACAAAAAAAACGGCTATAACAGGCCTCTAACGGTCATATGACCGTTTTTTCTCGCTGGGCACAAAAAACCGGTTTTTTTTATAACGTTATCAGTTAACCGGTTATTTTAACCGGTTTTTTTCCTCATTCGGTTAATAACCGGTTTTTTAATAAACCGGTTTTAAAATCGATTTTGTTGAAAAGTTTACTAACCGCTTTATAACCGGTCAAACCGGTTAGTAACCGAACCGGTTACAAAAAAAAAAAAACCGGTTTTTAAAAAAACCGGTTTCAGTTTTTTTTCCGGTTTCGGTTGGATAATCAGTTTTTTTGTACACCTCTATGTGAACAGTTTGAAACTGATTGATTATATGAACCGTTTGAAACTGATTGATTGTGTGAAACGTTTGAAACTGATTGATTATATGAACCGTATGAAACTGTTTAAACCGTCGGGTTAGGGAAGTGATTAGGTAACGGGGCGGGTGTAATGTGTTAAAAACATGGTGGATACGCCGCTGGTACTTCCTATATATAAGTGCTTTTAACACATTATATATCGTTGCGTTATCTAGATCACTTGGGCAAGGTTATCAAAACAAGTATTACAAGGTTTTTCTAACAATATAAACCATTCGAGTTTTATCACAAAAACAATTTACGATTTGGGTTTACAAAACAAATGTTTTGAGTTAAGATTCATGGCATCGAGATTTTATAAATTATAACTACACTGTTTTGACTTGGTTATTTCAATTTACATTACAAACATTTTACAAAATTTGGTTTTCTAATTATCAAATTACAAAGGTGTTCAAGTTATTTTCAAAATATAAACGAGCCATGAATCTGACACTCACATAAAACGTATGTACTCACCGGCATTTTTATGCTGACGTATTTTCACATGTGTTTCAGGTATCATAGTCGGTGATGATTGATGATGATATTGATGCATGCTCACATAGGAATGGACAAGGCCTTAGTGACTTAATAACAATGAAAGTCAATTTGTTCATGTTTTGTTTCTAATTTCAAGACAATGTAATAAATTTAATTCAATAAGACAGAACTTTTATCCATGTGTTGTGAAACAATGATTCTGTTACGACACTCCCCAACATTTTCGCCGTGGTTTGTTGTTTTAACGCGGTCGGGGTGTGACAAACTGTCTTTTTATCGGGTTAGGGTTTAACTTTTAGAATTGATATTAATTTTTTTATTGGCGTAATTGAGCTAGTACGTGTAAATATATTTGTAAATTTGTATATAGTAGACCCAAATATAATAGAGTGGTATACATAAAACTATAAATTTCATTTATATATAAGTATATGGGTAATTTACTTTTTGAGTCCCTGTGTTTTAGGGGTTTTAACCACTTGAGTCCAAAATCAAAATGTTTAACGCACTGAGTCCCTATAGACACTTTTCTTAACCATTTGAGTCCAAATTTCTAACGCTCATAGATTTTTTTGGTTAAGTACTGTTAAATGACCAAAATACCCTTATATTTAAAAAATAAAAAAATAAATTATTATTAGATTTCTCTCTCTTATATATCTTTCTCCCATCTCTTTCTCTCTCTAAACATTCTCATCTCTCTCTCTCATTTTTGTTTCTCTCTATACACTCCCTGCATCCCCACCCCCACACCACCACCGTCACCACCACTGCCACAACCAAAATTATGCAGAAGATGAATTAGCACAACAGCAAAATGATTAAAGATGGATGACGCACATGACTAGAACAGTATTCAAAGTGGAATTTACTCATAATGGTTTGCTACCAAATTCAAACAAAAAACATCCAGAAAGAAACACATATTTAAGTTTTGACACACCAAACACTTAGATCAAACATTAAACCCTAAAAAATAAAAACCCTAATAGGTTCTTTGTTACCACAAACTGCAACCTCCAATCAGTAACGATACCCAGAAATCAAACCCTCCAAATCTCAAAACTCACAAACGCATCAATAGCCGCATACTGATCCAAATATCCATCCTTTCACTAGCAGATCTGACCAATCCCATTCCATATGCTTGGCCTTAAAATCAGCAACCTTCCCTTTTGAATTATCATCTTCTTTCTTGGGGTTCTTCTACTGTGTCATCCGTTGACAAAACCAAGCATATCATGGCAATCCAATAGGCACAACCGCTTGAGCTTGAGGCATCCATTGCAGCAAAGAAATTGGATGAACAGAGAGAGATGGTTGATCTTCGTCTATGGATGATGAACAGAGGAAACTTCGTGCCGAGAGAGAAGGGGGTTGTGGCTGTGGTGGTGACGGTGGTGGTGTGGTGGTAGGGGATGCAGGGGGATCTAGAGAGAGAAAGAAAGATGAGAGAGAGATGAGAATGTTTAGAGAGAGAAAGAGATGGGAGAAAGATATATTAGGGGCTGTTTGGCTAAGCTTTTCAAAACCACTTATTTGCTTATTTGCTTTCTGAAAAGCAAATAAGCAAATAAGTAGTTTTGAAAAGCTCCATTTTAAAGCTTTTCAAAACTACTTATTTGCTTATTTGCTTTTCAGAAAAGCAAATAAGCAAATAAGTAGTTTTGAAAAGCTTAGCCAAACAAGCCCTTAGTGGTGGTGGTTATGACAGAGGTGGTGGTGATGGTGGTTCTGAAGAGGTGGGTGTGATGTTGGTTATGACAGAGGTGGAAGATTTAGGTTTTTATAAGGGTAAAGAAGAAGATACAGGGGCATTTTAGTCTTTTAATAAAAGACTAACAGAAAATATGGATGGTGTTAGAAATTTGGACTCAAATGGTTAAGAAAACTGGCTATAGGGCCTCAGGGCGTTAAACATCTTGATTTTGGACTCAAGTGGTTAAAACCACTAAAACACAGGGACTCAAAAAGTAATTTACCCTAAGTATATATATGTAGGACTCAGTTCAAATGAGAACCACCATGAGTTGTGAGAACCAAGAGAACTACTTCCTGCGCGAGTTGGGCCAAATTTTTTTTTTGCACAAACGTAGATAAAAACATTTTAAACAGGTTTGTAAAAAAAATTGTCGAGTCGGTGGTTTTGCCTGATGTAAGTTTTTTTTTACGCACTGGTGTAAATTTGTTACGAAGATAAATATTTTTTTAGACCTCATGTAAATGTGTGTATGCGGCATTTTTTTAATTTTTTTTTTTTGCTGAAACAAGTGATTTTTTTTTATGATTTTTGAGAAGAAAAATTTTGGAAAAACCTTTTGGATGACCTAGTTCTCATGATTCTCACAACTCAAGGTGGTTTTAATCTTAACCCATCCCTATATATGTATACTAATTAAAAATAATAATTCGAGCCGAACCGAGCCGAGCGGACCTTTGCTCATACTTGGCTCATTTACAAACCGAACTGAGCAGAACGGCTCGTTTACAACCGAACGCCAAATCAAACGAACATTTTCCAAGTAATTTCCAAATAAGCGTCGAGCGGTTTCAACAGCCCTATGCCTGACACTATTCAATTTTGTATTCAAAGAAAAAATATTATTTTGTATTCCTTTTTCAAAGACACACCAAGTCATCATTTCTAATATATCTTTTCAATTTCGTAGATATATATCATATTTGAATATGTAGTATCTGGGTGTGGACTCATCCGTGCTATTGGTCCAGCCTAAATCCGATGTGGATTGGTCATGTATTCTGCCGTCTGGTTTATGATTTTTTAACACGAATGAAACTCTGTTCTCACTCACTACTAAATTACACCAAATTAATCATAATCTACTCCACATCTTTTGATTTATATTTTTAAACAACAATTATACTTTCATTATTATATTCCTACCAGTAAACCGCACCCATATATTACGCTTAAATGGTGTTCGTAAATGGTGTTCATAGAGATTTTGGCTCTGTCACTACCGGATATAACTATAACCTAATGGTTGTCTTTTGGTTTTTGTGATTTGAAAATTTTAGTTTGCCTAATTAGTCAAAATCTGTAAAATCCCTAAAACTCAAACCCAAACATGTGACAACATTCTTGAATACTACAACGAAAGCATATCATGTGGAGTCATAGTTGAACCATTCTTTGTCAACATTCAACACAACATCATTGCAATCAATGTTACGAACAACTCACCAAGGTCCTAGTGTTACAGTCAAGAACGGCATCTATCCCTATTATACAATAATATAATTCTAAAACTAATATAGTTTTATTCCACAAATACTTTATTCAATAAATAGTATTATACGATTATTCATAAAGGTTGTGTTTGTTTTTGCTTAAAGTGTCTTCAAAGGGCTTATGTCTGCGGGCGGGCAGACATAAGTGGTTAAAGACTGTTTGTTTTTTAAAAAAAAGAAGACCTGAAAGGGGTCTTTATTTGCTTAAAAAAAAGGCTATGGAATATTGCTTCAAGATCTTCACACACATCTTCACACACCACCAACCTTTCTTCTTCTTCTTCCTGCCACCACCACCTCCGCCACCACCACCTCCGCCACCACCACCGCACCACCTCTGCCACCACCATCGTCAAAACCCACCACCACCAAACCCATCAATTTAGGGAGACCGTAGAGAGAGAGAGAGATCTGTGAGAGAGAGAGAGCTGTGAGAGAGAGAGAGAGCTGTGAGAGAGAGAGAGCTGTGAGAGAGAGAGAGAGAGGTGGTTCCGTGACGGTGGTTCCGATCTATTGCTCGTTTGTAGTCTGCGAACGATGACGGTCTAGGGTTTGTTACAGGGGGCTAGGGTTTGAACGATGACGGCAGGAGACAGAGAGAGAGAGAACGATGAGAACGATGACGGCGGTGGTTCGATCTGACGGCGGTGGTGGTGGTTTCGCGGCAGGAGACAGGGGGCTAGGGTTTGCGGTGGGTTCTTGGAGTGGGGGCTAGGGTTTGCGGTGGTTGTTGGTTGTGGTGGTGGCAGGTGGACGGTGGAGGAGTGGTGGCGGATGATTGTGATGGTGGTGGTGGTTGTAGAGAGAGAGAGAGTGTTTGTAGAGAGAGAGAGCAGAGAAAACTCTTGTGTGTGTGTTGTGTGTGTGAAGTTGTTTTTGAAGAAAAAAAAAACAAACCCTCTTCTCCTTGCAGACTGCAGACATTTGGGCCACATCTTCTCTTGCAGATGCATGCAGATGTGGTCCGCAGACTACAGACATTTTACATCTGAAAAAACAAACAGCACCAAAGTTACATATAGTGCTAACCGACGCCGTGGGCACAAGTGCCGTCAAATGCGGTGACTTTGTCACGCTTTTGCCTGATCAAATACGGCAACGTGGGGCATAGATGAATGAAGTTAATTTAAAATTATTTATTTATTCTTTTTTTTAACATAAAGTATCTTTTTTGTTCAACGGCATCATAGGATATGAATTTCTGATGAAGAAAACGGCAGGTTATAACTTCTACTCTAATTCAATGTGACATTAGTCCACAAAGCAAAATCCGAATCCCTGGTGTGAGATGTTTCTATTTGAATATCAAAGGTTCAAATTCTACAATGATACAACTACGGATGATTAATACGAAGGTTAACTAATTTTAAGCTTTATTCTCGTATAGAGGATCCTGTAAAAAGTGCTTAAAGTGTATTATAACACTATATATAATAGAGTAAATTACAAGTTTTGTCCTTTATGTATGTCCAAAATTGCAGGCGCTGTCCTTTGTCTTTAAAATTGATGAGTTTTGTCCTTAATGTTTGCAAATCTTGCACGTTATGTCCTTTAGGCCAAACCCAGTTAGATTTTTTGGTTAAAACTGATCATGTGCAAGGCACATGAGGGTATAATAGTCTTTTTATCTCTATTATTTAAAAAAAATCTGAAAATCAAAATATATATTAAAACCTGCACTCTCTCTTCCTCCCTCACTCTCTCTCTCTCTCTTCTCTCTCTCTTCTCTCTCCATATGCGGAGGAGATGCACCACCACCGCCGCCATACCCTTCACCTCCACCACCGCCGCCATACCCTTCACCTTCACCTTCACTCCCCACCACAACCGCCGCCATCCCCTTCAACTCCACCTCCACCAACATCACTGCCACAATCATCACCACCATCCCCTTCACACCACCATCATCACCGCCACAACCGCCGCCGTGCTCCTCCGCCGCTGCAGACCAAAATCCACCACAACCTCCTTCGCAGATCTAAACCCTAGGCGGCGGCTAGGGTTCCGCCGTGACGATCGACTGAACTGAAGTGTGACTGACGAGTCCGATGATTCCGCTTGATTGCTCATTGTGATTGATTCGTGAATTTAGATCGAAGAAATGGGTGAATTTGGGGATTTGTTAGGGTTTGGGGATTTTTTTTGTTTGGTGGTGGTGGTGGGTTTGGATGGGTTGACTGTGGGTGGGATTAGCCGATTAGGGAGGTGGTGGGTAGAGGACGGAGGTGATGTGGTGGTGAAATAGCCGAAGGTCAAAGGAAGTTGGTAGATCTTGCACTTGCAGGGACAAATCCAGAATCAGTCAACCCATTGATGACTCAAATAAGCAATGGACCAATTGGCAGTTTCCATGAGAAGGTCAGATTATGATATAGTTTTATATTGATGTATATATACACACACACATCATTTTCTAGATCCAACGAAAGAGCTTTCTAGACTTGTATACGAGCACAAATACGAAGAAGCTTTTACTGCTGTCCTTCAAAGAAGCGATGTCAGGATCGTGTCTTGGTTATGCTCTCAGGTATTTTATTTAATCTTTTACATATCTGCAAATTGTTTGATTTGTACGACTTTTCTCATGTTTTAGTTTTGAATTTGGTCAAACAAACACTTACAGGGGCTATTAGCAAGAAATCCTTTGCCTCTGAGTCAAGGAGAACTGTTATCTCTACTGCAGCAGTTGGCTTGTGACAGTGGTTGTGCGGTGGTGGTGTCGGGGTGGGAGTGGGTGATGGCAGATGGTGGGGGGAGGTGGAGGTGACTGGTGAGGGTGGGTGTTTTAGAGAGAGAGGGAGTAGAGAGTAGAGAGAGAGGTTTATATATAAATTTTTTTTATTTTCTAAAACCTTTTTTAAATTAGGGAAAAAACAAGTGGGAGGTGAAATGACATTTCTACCCTCATGTGCCCTGCACATGCCTTCATTTAACTGAAAAAT
>JARYGA010032602.1:0-60148 GCA_030545235.1 Helianthus tuberosus
AAGGCCATTGATATGTGTGAAGTGCTGTAGGAAGACTCAAACCTAGCAAATTTGTGCGTTGGGCTCAAAGTCACTCCATGGTCCGTACTGTGGACTCAGGAGCTGGGCTCGCTACACCCAAATAGATCTACCGCTCATGACCCTCGGTCCTACAATGAGGATTAATGGCCTCAAGTTCCAGCCTACCCACTCACATGATCTAAGTAGTAAACCCTCCTTAAGCTAACCATACCATGTATAAAATGTCTGAAATAATTGTAACATGTATTTTACCCCAGCCTCTAAGACTGAACCTCCCCAGCCTCTAAGGCTGAACCTCCCAGCCTCTAAGGCTGAACCTCCCAGCCTCTAAGGCTGACCTCCCCAACCTCTAAGGCTGAACCTCCCCAAGTCATGAAAATCATTCACATTTTGGTAATACGCATTTGTTTTGTAAAAACCGGTATATTTAGTATAAATCGTTTGTAAGCCATTTGAGTTCCTTGAAAACCATTTGTAACATGGTTTAGAAGTATGAGTTTTTGTTCGTTCAAAAACTTTGTATGTTCTTGTAAAACGTGCATGTTTTTCCACCCCCGAAAACATTTATAAAAATGTAAAACAGTAAAAAGTGGGGGTTATGAACTCACCTGAATTGCCTTGTGCAAAGCTAGCTAAATACGACTTCGTGATGTCGTTTCCAAGATGAGACTCGCTAGCGTGCATTCTACAATATTCCTAACACGGAATATCTTATAAGTTTCTAAATAAATACGGTAACTAAAGTACGTGTCACCGAGCTTTACCGAATCGTTAACCGAACGATCCGTTGATATGTTAACTTAAGAAAAACAATTAAGTTATACTTATTAAGTTTCGTTTACTAAGTCTAGAAAGTACTTAGTTTTCGAGAAATTCGAATATATAAATATATCGATAGGATAGTGTTTGTCATTCCGAGAAGTCGTATGTGTATGTGACGAGTGTTTTATGAAAAGAATAAACTCGTATTATATATCGTATGCCGTTTGAGGCGTTTGAAATAAATATAAAAAAAATTATATTTATTTTTTTTTATAAAATCATCGAGTTGTTGGATGTTTAAAATAAATATGTACTATATAAAAAAAAATTATAAACAATTACGAGTCGCTTGATAAATATAAAACTATATTTATTTTTATAGAAAAATTTGTATCGTTCGATACCTGAAATAAATATATAAAATATATTTATTTTTATAAAAACTAATTCATGTCGTTTGATATTTGGAATAGATATAAAAACTATATTTATTTTCATAAAAGCATTCCCGAAATCTCAATTTTAAACCAAACATAAATGATTATATTCATTTATAAAAGATATTCGAGTTTAACGTTGGAAATAAATATAATAATTATATTTATTTAGTAAAATAGTTCGCGTCTTCGTCGTTTCTGTAAGTTATAGCGCGTCGTCGAAACAATATGCCTTCGCGTATTGTTTTATGAAAGTCGTTTTTCGTTTTATAATAAAACGTGTTTGTTTAACGGATTTTCTCGAAAAACGGGCAGAGGTTCCTCTGTTTTAGGACGGCCCCGGCAACACGAGTTGTCGTTCTTTTATCAAAATTCAATCATAATATATGTAAGTTGTCAATTATATCAAACGTGAACTATGATTAGTCGGTTCGAGCTCGTTTAAAATAAACAAAACTATATAAATAACGGACTAAATTGCGCCGTAAAAATCTTTACCATCTTCTCGTGTCGAAACGCTTAACTGAGCCGACCGAGTTGACCAGGTATGACCAAGTTAACCGAACCGTAACTGAGTCTGACCGAAGCTGCTTGTCCTGAACTCGTTGACCAGTTGACCCGAACCGACCTGTTGACCAAAGTTGACCGCACCAAAAACTTGACCAGATCTGACCCTAACCTTGAACAAAACCACTTGAACCCAGACTCGAACCAATCCAGAACCTGAAAACCCGAGTCCAACATAAACCGAGCCAAACCTTGAAACATCTAAACTGAATTGAACCACTCACCTACGTTGACTTCATTTGACCCGCGTTGACTGAACTTGAAACCTTGACCTGAAAGCCGTTGACCCGAACCCAAAACTGTTGACCCAAACTGACAGGAACCCGAGCCTGATGTTTAACCTGAGCCTCGAAATGACGCTTGAACCAAGCTGAAACGGAGCCGTCGTGAGTCTCCATCTCCGTCGCCGGCCGTCGGCAACCACAACCACCACAATTATCATCATCATACGTCAACAAAATCATCATTAATCATCAGAAAATAAAGAGAATTGGAAGCGGAACTTGTTTGCTGTTCAGAAATCAAAGAGAAGAACAGATGTTCTTACCGATGAAATCGTGGCTGTCGGAGCTCTGAGGTACCGCCGTCGTCGGAGACGGCACCGGCTCCGCTGGTTCTCTCCATCATCCCTATCTGTCCCTTCTCTCTCTCCGTCTCCGCCATACGCCACCAGCAAACGGTGGTGGATGACCGTTAATCCAATAAAGGGGGTGTGTCGGGTGGTTGTTTAATCTGAGCAGGAGATTTAGGGGTTCTGTGGGTGTGAATTACCGGGTGTCTCACCGGAGATAGGGGTGCCGGATTCTCCGTTCCGGTCACCGGATTTCAAGAGGGAGAAGAAGCAAGGACTGATGTATGTATGTGTGGGTATGTTGTAAGAGATCGAGAGAGAGGGAACTGAGGATTTCTATGTGTGTGTATTGAAGGGGATGAGTTCCCTGTGTTTAATAGAGATAGGGGAAGCAGACAAAAAGAAGTGGTTTGTTTTCTTTTAAAAAAAAAAGTAAAGTAAACAATCTGTCACACCCCTTTCTGCGGCGGAAGCACGAGGTGTGATCATGAAAGGTTCTCATTGCATACGAAGAGTAAACATGCTACATGCTCGTAAAATAACATTCAAATACCATAATTTGAAAACATACGTTAGCGTTTACATCGCTAGACAGCATAATGACATTGTCTCAAAAGTTTACAACTTTATTTAAAGTTAAACACAAGCGACATCCACGAGCATAAGCAAGACCACGCGCACATCCATCCTAGTTACCTGAAATACATGTGAGTTTTTGGAAAAACGTCAACATAATGTTGGTGTGAATTCATGCTGTTTTGTATTTCATGTTTGTATACTTTGTATGAAAACATAGTTTGTGAGTAAATAAAGTTTTCATATGTAAATCCAGTTTCATGTGTACACCACGTACATCTGTATAATTCAATTTCTTCTTGAGTACTCCACGTACTCAAGTTTAATTCTCATTCTCTTGAGTACCCCACGTACTTCAAGTATAATTCAATCTTCTTGAGTACCCCACGTACTTCAAGTATATATCAATTTGGTATGGTATGAATTTTATGTAAATACAGTATTTCTGTAATTATCAGATTGTTAATGGGTTGCAAAGCCATTAACCTGTGGCACGTCATAGGAAGTCACCAAACCTAAGGCATTTAATTGGTATATTCTGAGACACAAAAGCACTCCTAGATTCTCGCCCCGACCAGGAGTGTGGCTGCCAGGCACCCGTTAGATCTAACCTTTTGTTCTGCGGTCTAGGTATATTGTTGATTAATGGTGCTTCTGTACCCTATTCGTGACACTATTTCTCATAACGCCTCCTACTTGGTTCTCGTTCTCACCAAGCGCGTTTCTTGTTATCATTTCTCATAACGCCTTACACTTGGTTCTCGTCTCACCAAATGCGCTTCTTGTATTTATATCATACCATTTATAAATATTGTACTTTTGTACATGTATTTCACCCCCGAAGTTATAAAAACCGAAAACAGTTAAAGAGAAAAGGGGGAGCATGAACTCACAACTTTGCGTTCCTAGCGTCGTAAACTCCACCGGGTTTGCTTAATTAACGTCGTAACCTATACGCGTTTTCTTAACGTTAGTCACTAGACTTGTGTCGCACAAGTACAGTCACTCTCTTTTGTGTATATTCTTGTGTTAAAAATATTCTTATATTTTTAACTACGTATCTTACTTATATTATTTTCTCCAAAAATAAATATAAGTCTTTTGTGTTTTGCACTTTGCACCCGAATTATGTATCTTGTATGTTGTATGTGTATTTTTATATTTCTACTCCTCATGAGAAATCAGTGTATTTTTAAGTCTTAATACACTAGCACGTATAACACATACTATATACACATAGCACAAAAATTGGTGATAAAATAATATATATTTTTCTCTCAAAAATATATATACATAATATCCATTTTATTCTTCAAGAAATCACCATTTCTTATCATCAAAAATTAGGGAAACCTTAGTAATACTTTTAAATACATTTTTAGGGAATAAGTTTCTCAAAAACTTATATTTTTCTAAGTGTCAAAATTTATAAAAATTTTGACAGAGTTTCCCCTAAAAATGGAGGTTTCCCACGTTTTCAAAACGTGTGTTTATTTTCTTTTAAATCATCATCAATCATCAATAATCAGCAACAACAATTACCAACAATCATCATCAACAATAATCACTAATTTCCCCACTTCATGAACTTGGATGTTTACAAAAATGTGTAGTAACTTACTAGCACATTTAGTAAGTCTTGTTATCTTTAAAAATAAGTTTAACTTCTTAAAAACTTTATTTTTAAAGAATATGAAGTTTTACAACTTCTAGTCGGTTTTTACGAAAATTATTTCTTTGTTAAAACCCTTGTTACACAAGTATCCATACACTTGTTTGTTCACAAAAACCACTTTTGTTTGTGTAAGACCCGGTTTAGAACATGTGATTTCTTTAAAGTGTGGTTCTTCAAAAATACCACTTGCAGATACGTAGATCTGCTAGTTTTAAACACCAATGTACAGGTTAAATTACTTTTACACAAGTAAAATATTTTACACAAGTTCATGTCTCATGTGTGGTAGAGTTTCACCCTTTAACCCTTGTGTTAACTAAAAACGAGCTTATGTTAAGATCCATGATCTTACAAAGTCGGGTTAAACGATGATCCGGGCTACCACATCATAGATCGGGTCTAGATGACCATAAATTTCAAATACTACAACTTTTACACAACACATGTGTTATTAACCACCATTTTAGTATTTTTACTAGACTTTAAAGCTTCAAAATGTAAGTTAACGATATTTAACCGACAATATTCCTTTTAACCACCTTAGATAAGCTTAAAAACAAGTTTTAAGTGTTATACCTCTAGCTCAAGGCTAGGGAAGGTCTTTGATGAAAAATGCGTGGATAAAAGCTAACGGTGGAGGTCCTTCGCGTTCCGAGTGCACAAGAGCTCCTAATACGCGATCCTTGATGTATGTATGATGTTGAAATGTAAAGAACTAAACTTGAAAGTGTGATGGTGAGTGGGAGAGGGTTCGGCCGAGATGGAGGGGAGCAAGAGAGAGAGTGATTTGTTGGTGAAAAAGAAATGATAATTATCTCAAGTGTGTAAGGGTTATTTATAGGCATTTCTAATGTGCAATAACCATTGGTAAATATGCTAGCTTGATACTAAGCATACTTAATAAAATAATCCAATTTTAGTACTTGGTGTCTCCCCATGGTGAGGGGCCGGTTAGGGAATGGGGGGGGGGGGGGGGTTAGTTCGATCCAAACTTGGCTAGTTAGGGAGTTAGTTAAGTTAAATAGGTAAGTTAAGTGTTAAACTCCGTTAGTTATATAAGGCGTGTTATGACGGGTGTTAGGGTAATCAGGGACCCTAACTAGTTCAGAAAATTATAAATAGTGAAAATAGTAATATTTTCATGTTCCGGGTAATATCCGGTTGTTCGGTTAGACACCGGTTCGTTAAAGTGCTAAATTACACTTTTTAGTGCCTAATAAGTGTCTTTTTGTAACACTGTCGGTTCCCAACACTTAGGGAAATATTCTGGATAATAAAACGACATTTCTGCATAATATTTATGTGTCTAAATGCTGAATTATTGCTGAATTATGAAATTTCTGCACTTAAAGTGCGTTTCGGGTGCTTTTTAGTGCTTGTTTTTGCTTTCGCAATGTCTATAAATTAAACCCTTACACATACTCTAGGGTTTTAATGTATTTTTGTCGTCGGACCTACACCTAGGCCTCAATTCTGATGTCTAACTGCTTTCTGCAGTTCTGTTGACACATTGTGTCTTACCGGTGAGTTTACTATTATTCTGACGCAACGCTCTCGTTTATGCATAACGCAATATTTTGTAGTATACAACATGCATGAATTCACTTGTTTAATCATGTGTTCAGACATTGCTGACAATTAAACTCATAATTGCAGTCATTAAGCAATAATTATAGTGTACGAAAATTACCGGTTTGTGCCAGTTGTCACAGTCTCCCCCCGTTAAAAGAATTTCGTCCCGAAATTCAGACTGAACTAACTCTCTCTGGAGTTTTCTTGAATAGGTGGGGATACTTTTTCTTGAACTGGTCTTCACGTTCCCATGTGTACTCGGGCCCGTGCTTAGAGCTCCAACGTACTTTGACAAGTTTCACACTGCTCCTCCTGGTCTTGTTGACTTTCCAGTCAGTAACCTCAACGGGTTGTTCTGTAAATCGGAGGGCTTCATCAATATGCACTTCATCCAACGGGATGGTCACGTTTTCTTGCGTTGGACTCTTCTTCAGGTTGGATACATGAAACGTATCATGTACTCCATTAAGTTCTGCCGGTAACTCCAACTTGTATGCCACGGTACCAATTCTTCTCAATATTCTGAATGGTCCGATGTATCGTGGATTCAACTTTCCACGCTTTCCAAATCTGACTACGCCCTTCCATGGTGAGACTTTTAACAACACTTTGTCTCCCACCTTGAAATCTACCGATTTTCTATTTGGATCCGCGTAGCTCTTTTGTCGCTCCCGAGCCGCCCTAATGCGCTCTCGGATCTGCGCAATCTTGTCGGTTGTCTCTTGTACAAGTTCAGGACCAACCATACGTTTATCTCCGGCATCTGCCCAACATAAGGGCGATCGGCATTTGCGGCCATACAGAGCTTCGAACGGCGCGGCTTTTATGCTCGTATGATAACTGTTATTGTAGGAAAACTCAACTAAAGGTAGATGAGTATCCCAGCTGCCGCCTAGATCCATGACACATGCACGAAGCATATCTTCCAATGTTTGTATAGTCCGTTCGCTCTGGCCGTCTGTTTGTGGATGGAATGCCGTGCTTAGATCTAACTGAGATCCAAAGGCTTCCTGAAATGATTGCCAGATTCTTGAGACAAAGCGTCCATCTCTGTCTGAAATGATTGAGATTGGCACTCCATGACGTGCCACAATTTCTCTTAAGTATATCTCAGCAAGCTTTCCAGTGCTGTCTTTTTCTCGGATCGGTAGGAAGTGCGCAGACTTCGTCAATCGATCAACTATTACCCATATCATATCGTGCCCCCTCGGGGTCCTGGGTAATTTTGTTATGAAGTCCATCGAGATTTGTTCCCACTTCCACACGGGAATCTCTGGTTGTTGTAGTAGGCCGGACGGTTTCTGATATTCGGCCTTAACCTTCGCACAGGTTAGGCATTTTCCAACATAGACAGCAACGTCGCTTTTGAGTCTCGGCCACCAATAGTACTCTTTCAAGTCTTGGTACATCTTGTCCGATCCTGGATGGATCGAATATCTCGATTTGTGGGCTTCATTAAGGATGACCTCACGTATGCCACCACAGAGTGGAACCCAGATACGCTTCTTGAAGTATAAGGCTCCCTCTTCATTTGGCACCATGTAATTCAATGCACCCCGGAGGTATTCAGTCTTACAGTTCTCTTCTTTAAGAGCTTCTTGTTGTGCATCCCGAATGCGTGCAGTGAGGTTCGTTCGAATCGTCATTTCCAATGCTCGAACCCTTAGGGTCTTAACCCTTTCTTTTCGGCTCAACGCGTCTGCTACAACGTTCGCCTTTCCAGGATGGTACTTAATCTCACAGTCATAATCATTCAGCAGCTCGACCCAACGTCGCTGGCGCATATTCAATTCCTTCTGATCAAATATGTGTTGTAAGCTTTTGTGATCTGTGAAGATTGTACATCGAGTACCATATAAATAATGTCGCCAAATCTTCAAGGCGAATACCACTGCGCCCAACTCTAGGTCGTGAGTGGTATAATTTCTTTCGTGAACCTTCAGTTGTCTTGAAGCGTAAGCGATGACTTTTTGGCGTTGCATGAGCACGCAACCCAAGCCTTGTCGTGACGCGTCGCAGTATACCACGAAGTCTTCAATGCCTTCGGGTAATGATAGTATCGGTGCATCGCAGAGCTTGTTCTTAAGTAGCTGAAAGGCTTCTTCTTGTTTGTGACCCCAGTCGTATTTCATGTCCTTCTGTGTAAGGGTCGTTAGCGGTTGAGCTATTTTTGAGAAATTCTCGATGAATCGCCGGTAATAGCCCGCTAAACCCAAAAATTGACGAACTTCAGTTGGGGTCTTGGGAGCTTCCCAATTCTTTATTGCTTCTATCTTGGACGGGTCTACATGAATGCCTTTCTCATTCACCACGTGACCAAGAAATTGTACTTCGCGAATCCAGAATTCGCATTTCGAGAATTTTGCATAAAGCTTCTCTTTCTTCAGTAGCTCCAAGATGGTTCTGAGATGTTGCTCATGTTCTTCTTTCGTTCGCGAGTAAATTAGGATATCATCGATAAATACAATCACGAATTTATCGAGATATGGTTTGCACACGCGGTTCATTAGGTCCATAAAGACCGCTGGCGCGTTCGTCAATCCAAACGGCATCACAAGAAATTCGTAGTGCCCATATCGCGTTTTGAATGCAGTCTTTGGCACGCTTTCATCTTGGATTCTCAGCTGATGGTATCCAGATCGAAGGTCGATCTTGGAATAGTAGCTTGATCCTTGCAATTGATCAAATAAGTCATCAATCCTTGGTAGCGGATACCGATTCTTGATTGTGAGCTTGTTCAGTTCCCTGTAATCGATACACATCCGTAGCGTTCCATCCTTCTTCTTCACGAACAATACTGGAGCTCCCCAGGGTGAGAAGCTTGGCCTTATGAATCCTTTATCCAACAACTCCTGGAGTTGTGTAGATAATTCTTGCATTTCGGATGGAGCAAGTCGTTAGGGTGCCTTGGCTACAGGAGCAGCTCCTGGAACCAAGTCTATACGGAATTCGACTTGTCGTTGCGGAGGTAGTCCTGGCAGATCTTCAGGGAATACATCAGGAAATTCCTTCACCACGGGAATGTCTTCGAGTTTCGGCTCCACAGCCTTCTTGTCTATAACGTGTGCTAGGAAAGCGACACATCCTTTCCTCAAGCACTTCTGTGCCTTCATGCAACTGATGATTCGTAGAGGCGCGTTTCGTCTTTCCTTATGTACAATGAGAGTTTCATCATTCGCTAGAGGGATGCGAATGATTTTCCCATGACAAATAACTTCAGCTCGGTTTTTGGACAACCAGTCCATTCCGACCACTACATCGAAGCTACCCAATTGAATAGGTAAGAGGTCGATGCTAAAATTTCGTTTGCCAAGTTCCAGAGTGCAGCCTCTAACAACTTCGCCTGATTCAACAAGTTTACCATTGGCTAGTTCTATGGAATAAGGAATTTCTAATTTACTAGATTCTATTCCAAGTATGCGTTTAAATTCCACAGACATGAAACTATAATCGGTGCCAGTGTCGAATAATATGGATGCAATGTGATTGTTAATGAGGAACGTACCGTTGACCACATTAGGGTCCTTGCGTGCGTCCCTTGCTCTAATTACAAATGCTCGGGTCTGAGCATTGTTTCCCCTTGGGCAATTTTTCTTGAAATGATCCATGCCTCCACAACCAAAGCATCCTTGGCTTTGCCCAGCTCCACGGCTATTTCGGTTACCATTGCCATTCTCATTCCCATTCCTTCCGTTTCCCCAACAGTTTTCTGCTTGGTGACCCAATCTACCACATTTGTCGCACCTTGGAATGCGACAAGCTCCTTTATGATGAAACTTACATTTTTGGCATTCAGGCATGGAGCCTTGGTATGCCTTGGTTAAAAGGGTCTTCGCCTCCTGAGATGGGTTAGCGTCACGCTTTTTGTTGAAACCTTCGTTGTTGCGAGTCGCTTGATTCAGAATCGAACGCTTTCTCTTCTTGTCACCGGACGACTCATCATGTGTCTCGGTCTTCTTTGTTGGGTTCAACGATAACCTCTTCTTACGAACACAATCTTCAGTCAGGCTGACAGCCAGAGTTACAGCCTCGGTGATTGTTCGTGGTTTGGCCGACGTCACCATGCCACGAAACTCTGAGGCCAGTCCCCAAATGTAACGTTCAACACGCTTGAATTCGGGAGTCACCATGTAGGGAAGCACTCTGGACAGATCGTGGAATCTTCGAGTATAACTATCAATATGAGCACCTTCCATAGTCAAGTGCCAGAACTCCGTTTCCAGTCTTTGGAGTTCAGCACGAGAGCAATACTTCTCTCTCATCCTTTCCTTTAGTTCCTCCCAGGTTAGACCATACGCGGCATTATTGAGCAAGGTTTGGGCTTGCAAATTCCACCAAGTCAGAGCTTCATCGACAAACAACCCGGTAGCAAAGGTGACTTGTTGATCCGCGGTACACTTGCTCATGCGAAAAGTAGCTTCAGTCTTCTCCGTCCAGCGCACAAATGCTACTGTACCTCCTGTGCCATCATAGCTCATCGGCTTGCAGTCGAGGAACTGCTTAAATGTGCAGCTTCGAACTGCGCTGTCTCCAGATGAATCTCCATTCCCATTATGTCTAGCGTTGCTTGGTCTTTCACTGTCTTGAGTACGGTTTGCCTCGTACTGGGCGATAGCAGCGGAGACCCGTTCTTCCAGTAGAGCCTCCAGCTCTTCGGCAATTCTTGGCAGTGGGGGAGGAGGAGGTTGGTCACGAGCGTTCACGGCTTTCCTGGGTGTCATGTTCTGACAGAACATAACACAGCAGGGTTAGGTATTTGTTTGATATCGTCACACTAGACAGTAGTATCATATATTCACAGGTATATATACCACATAAGTGACATCAAACATTTATTACTCTAGCAGAGTACTTATTAGGCTTGTACTGAGGGAATCTATACGTGACAAGACTTGCTGTGATTTCTGTGCACTGAATTCCATAATTACGTATGCATCCATAATTACGTAACTCCTTGCACAGTCCGCACAGTTCGTTTCATCCTCGTATTTCTCCCTTCAGATGGGCCATCGCTTTCAGGTAAGGTCACATATACTTGTGACATTCCCCTTCTAGTACATGCTAATTATCACAAATAATTGCAAGTAATTTCTAGTCAACGACAAGTGCTACTCTAGTGCACTCTAAGTCTTGTAGTGTCTTTTCTAGACTCATGTAGACAGCTTCAGGTAGTGGATGTCGCGGGACGTTTTATGCAATGAAAACTCTTTGAAAATTGTTTTCGTGAATGGATCCTAGAGATTGTAGACTAGACTCGAGAATGAATCCTGGTTCACTACAATCGCAGCTCTGATACCAATCTGTCACACCCCTTTCTGCGGCGGAAGCACGAGGTGTGATCATGAAAGGTTCTCATTGCATACGAAGAGTAAACATGCTACATGCTCGTAAAATAACATTCAAATACCATAATTTGAAAACATACGTTAGCGTTTACATCGCTAGACAGCATAAAGACATTGTCTCAAAAGTTTACAACTTTATTTAAAGTTAAACACAAGCGACATCCACGAGCATAAGCAAGACCACGCGCACATCCATCCTAGTTACCTGAAATACATGTGAGTTTTTGGAAAAACGTCAACATAATGTTGGTGTGAATTCATGCTGTTTTGTATTTCATGTTTGTATACTTTGTATGAAAACATAGTTTGTGAGTAAATAAAGTTTTCATATGTAAATCCAGTTTCATGTGTACACCACGTACATCTGTATAATTCAATTTCTTCTTGAGTACTCCACGTACTCAAGTTTAATTCTCATTCTCTTGAGTACCCCACGTACTTCAAGTATAATTCAATCTTCTTGAGTACCCCACGTACTTCAAGTATATATCAATTTGGTATGGTATGAATTTTATGTAAATACAGTATTTCTGTAATTATCAGATTGTTAATGGGTTGCAAAGCCATTAACCTGTGGCACGTCATAGGAAGTCACCAAACCTAAGGCATTTAATTGGTATATTCTGAGACACAAAAGCACTCCTCGATTCTCGCCCCGACCAGGAGTGTGGCTGCCAGGCACCCGTTAGATCTAACCTTTTGTTCTGCGGTCTAGGTATATTGTTGATTAATGGTGCTTCTGTACCCTATTCGTGACACTATTTCTCATAACGCCTCCTACTTGGTTCTCGTTCTCACCAAGCGCGTTTCTTGTTATCATTTCTCATAGCGCCTTACACTTGGTTCTCGTCTCACCAAATGCGCTTCTTGTATTTATATCATACCATTTATAAATATTGTACTTTTGTACATGTATTTCACCCCCGAAGTTATAAAAACCGAAAACAGTTAAAGAGAAAAGGGGGAGCATGAACTCACAACTTTGCGTTCCTAGCATCGTAAACTCCACCGGGTTTGCTTAATTAACGTCGTAACCTATACGCGTTTTCTTAACGTTAGTCACTAGACTTGTGTCGCACAAGTACAGTCACTCTCTTTTGTGTATATTCTTGTGTTAAAAATATTCTTATATTTTTAACTACGTATCTTACTTATATTATTTTCTCCAAAAATAAATATAAGTCTTTTGTGTTTTGCACTTTGCACCCGAATTATGTATCTTGTATGTTGTATGTGTATTTTTATATTTCTACTCCTCATGAGAAATCAGTGTATTTTTAAGTCTTAATACACTAGCACGTATAACACATACTATATACACATAGCACAAAAATTGGTGATAAAATAATATATATTTTTCTCTCAAAAATATATATACATAATATCCATTTTATTCTTCAAGAAATCACCATTTCTTATCATCAAAAATTAGGGAAACCTTAGTAATACTTTTAAATACATTTTTAGGGAATAAGTTTCTCAAAAACTTATATTTTTCTAAGTGTCAAAATTTATAAAAATTTTGACAGAGTTTCCCCTAAAAATGGAGGTTTCCCACGTTTTCAAAACGTGTGTTTATTTTCTTTTAAATCATCATCAATCATCAATAATCAGCAACAACAATTACCAACAATCATCATCAACAATAATCACTAATTTCCCCACTTCATGAACTTGGATGTTTACAAAAATGTGTAGTAACTTACTAGCACATTTAGTAAGTCTTGTTATCTTTAAAAATAAGTTTAACTTCTTAAAAACTTTATTTTTAAAGAATATGAAGTTTTACAACTTCTAGTCGGTTTTTACGAAAATTATTTCTTTGTTAAAACCCTTGTTACACAAGTATCCATACACTTGTTTGTTCACAAAAACCACTTTTGTTTGTGTAAGACCCGGTTTAGAACATGTGATTTCTTTAAAGTGTGGTTCTTCAAAAATACCACTTGCAGATACGTAGATCTGCTAGTTTTAAACACCAATGTACAGGTTAAATTACTTTTACACAAGTAAAATATTTTACACAAGTTCATGTCTCATGTGTGGTAGAGTTTCACCCTTTAACCCTTGTGTTAACTAAAAACGAGCTTATGTTAAGATCCATGATCTTACAAAGTCGGGTTAAACGATGATCCGGGCTACCACATCATAGATCGGGTCTAGATGACCATAAATTTCAAATACTACAACTTTTACACAACACATGTGTTATTAACCACCATTTTAGTATTTTTACTAGACTTTAAAGCTTCAAAATGTAAGTTAACGATATTTAACCGACAATATTCCTTTTAACCACCTTAGATAAGCTTAAAAACAAGTTTTAAGTGTTATACCTCTAGCTCAAGGCTAGGGAAGGTCTTTGATGAAAAATGCGTGGATAAAAGCTAACGGTGGAGGTCCTTCGCGTTCCGAGTGCACAAGAGCTCCTAATACGCGATCCTTGATGTATGTATGATGTTGAAATGTAAAGAACTAAACTTGAAAGTGTGATGGTGAGTGGGAGAGGGTTCGGCCGAGATGGAGGGGAGCAAGAGAGAGAGTGATTTGTTGGTGAAAAAGAAATGATAATTATCTCAAGTGTGTAAGGGTTATTTATAGGCATTTCTAATGTGCAATAACCATTGGTAAATATGCTAGCTTGATACTAAGCATACTTAATAAAATAATCCAATTTTAGTACTTGGTGTCTCCCCATGGTGAGGGGCCGGTTAGGGAATGGGGGGGGGGGGGGGTTAGTTCGATCCAAACTTGGCTAGTTAGGGAGTTAGTTAAGTTAAATAGGTAAGTTAAGTGTTAAACTCCGTTAGTTATATAAGGCGTGTTATGACGGGTGTTAGGGTAATCAGGGACCCTAACTAGTTCAGAAAATTATAAATAGTGAAAATAGTAATATTTTCATGTTCCGGGTAATATCCGGTTGTTCGGTTAGACACCGGTTCGTTAAAGTGCTAAATTACACTTTTTAGTGCCTAATAAGTGTCTTTTTGTAACACTATCGGTTCCCAACACTTAGGGAAATATTCTGGATAATAAAACGACATTTCTGCATAATATTTATGTGTCTAAATGCTGAATTATTGCTGAATTATGAAATTTCTGCACTTAAAGTGCGTTTCGGGTGCTTTTTAGTGCTTGTTTTTGCTTTCGCAATGTCTATAAATTAAACCCTTACACATACTCTAGGGTTTTAATGTATTTTTGTCGTCGGACCTACACCTAGGCCTCAATTCTGATGTCTAACTGCTTTCTGCAGTTCTGTTGACACATTGTGTCTTACCGGTGAGTTTACTATTATTCTGACGCAACGCTCTCGTTTATGCATAACGCAATATTTTGTAGTATACAACATGCATGAATTCACTTGTTTAATCATGTGTTCAGACATTGCTGACAATTAAACTCATAATTGCAGTCATTAAGCAATAATTATAGTGTACGAAAATTACCGGTTTGTGCCAGTTGTCACACAATCAATTGAGAGAGAAGGTGTCGGCAAGGATTTAATATAAAAGAGGTAGGGTTGAGTTCTTATACATAGATTAAGTGTTGGTTAAGTGGGTTTAGGTCCAGAGCCCACAAGCTCAATCCCCGTGTTTAGAGTTGCCCGTAAATTCCTACGAGACCCGTTATCAAGACCCGAAATTGTCGGACCGTCATAACATAAAATTTTAGTTTTGAAAATATGTAGAATAATACCGGTAGTTGTTGTCGGTGCGTTTCCTGCAGTTGCGTTTCTTGTTCACTTTGGCGTTTCATGGCGTACAGAATACAATATATTCGCGAAATTAAATTCATAAATATAAAATATTCGTATAAAATTCGTGATTGTCGGCGTTGTCAGTATTCTGTTCGGTTTCAATCCGTTGTTGCTTATCATCCAGCAGGTTTCCCGTAAATCATCATACGCGCACTGTATAATCGAATAAATGTTCCTGGGCACACCAGAGGCCTAATTCAGTTAATTTGCGCTGTAAACACTATTTATTATCGCGTTAATCATCTGCTAATCACGTAATTAAGAGCCGTAAATCACCGGTTGTCACATTCTCCCCCTGTTACAGAAATTTTGTCCTCGAAATTTAGACTATGTTATCTCCTCAGAATTGTGTTGTTCACAGGTAAGTCCGAATAATAACAAAGTGAATGACCGCGTGATCAAAACAAGACTTATTCGAATCATGTGAATTTAATGACATTCCTCAACAATAAGAACCCAACGGTTTACAATCAATGTGTTTCAGCAAATCGATGTCAAAGGAAACAAGTCGTATAGATACAGTCACTAGTGTGACTAAGTCAACAGGGACCCAACAATGAACAGGAACTTCGACCAATCGAGTTCCTTATGTCCGTTTACCACGTGTAAATGAGTTCTACAAGCAATAACACCCACTGGATGAACTTAGAATCAACAATCTCAAATGTAATAGTTTGCATGGAACGCTCGATCGTGATCAGCGCAAGCTGCAAGTCATACCGACGCCACAAGGTGTCGCAATGAATGAAACAATTCAATAATAGGGGTGATCGAACAAGTATCACCTGTGTTTTGCATGAAACGCTCAATCATGATTAGCCCAAGCTACAAATTTGTACTGATACTACAAGGTGTCGTAGTGCTTTAAATAATTCAATAATAGCGGTGATCAAACAAGTTCACCGTGTTTGAAGTCAAATGAAGAGTCAACAAAGCAAATTTGAATGTTTGTTCCAAACAAACATCAAAGGATTTTCAATTGAAGATGATACACCAAAGAATTACTGGTTCGATTGCAGATGAAGAAATAATGAATATCGCAAAACTTTCAATCGATAATGAAAGAACCGTTAGTAGGTACACCGAAATATAGAAATGAATTTGTGTACCATTGTCTTAACACACTATTGTATTAAGACTGTTGTAATTTGATAAACCAAAGCGGATTTAAAGCAATTCAATAATTAAATCCGTGTATGAGATGTGTAAACGAGTTTAGCACAAGCTTCAAGTTAGTGAAAACACCACCACAAGGTGTCGAAATCAACAAATAATTTAATGGAGTCGAATGCCAAACAAGTTTACTTCGACTTGGAACAAATGAAACACTTGTTAAAACGAATTTTGAATATGATGCTCCCAATACATCATATGGTGTCCTGAATTGAATACGTGTAATGAACAAGCTCAAGCAATTGAACTTGGTTTCAGCCCAATCCGACAACAAATACATGTATCAACAAGAAAACTTTCGGCATGGTCACAACGAAAAACCATGTATGTAACTTGAAAATAAAAGAAATTTCAAGAAAATGTGTTGACTTGGTAACAAAAGAGCCAACAGTTACAATAATGCGAGTCATTCGAATCACAAATCAATAATTAGGTTTAGCGAAGCAATATTTGAACTTGGATGTAACGCTTATTCGAAACCACATGTGTAACAAATGATGCTTGCGTAATATATAAATTTTCAAGAAATGAAGCAAATGAATATTCGCTATACTGAAAGAAATGATCGTGACACAATGACCATTAAGAGGAGTAGAGATACGAAAATCTACTCAGTAAATGTGAAAGTCGAAATTTCAATAAAAGAAATTTAAGGACTTTACCCGGGGTTTCATGTGACGACCAGTTGTTAGGTGACATTACCATGGAATGTCGAACATAGCGTATTCGTCGTTAATAAGATAGGGGGAATGCGGAGATATACGTCTTCTCCTTAGCATGACTCGTGTCGTTTGCAAGACCGCATGCCCACTGCCGCTTCCTCGAAAGTCGTATGTGTCGTACTTCAACCTCCGTTGATGTATAGCTTAAGTTTCACGTATACCTGTGCACTCGCGCTTCGTTATGCGTAGGATGTCTGCTCGGGAAGTTAAAACATCATAGACAATATGGATAATAGTGTGTGCCCGAGTTAATATTCGCGGTTCCTACGTGATGACCTTTAATGAACTTCAACATAAGTTTCCGAAGGTCTTAAATGCATGTTTCCTAAACTCTCAGAGTTTTGTGTACTGTATGTAATCGTTTCGTGTACCGTGTGTAAAACATAACTTTAGCGTATGTTTGAAAAAAAAATTGACTGTTTGTTTTTCGGCAACGGTTGGAGACCATATTCGAGTACTAGGCGTTCTGTATGTATTCAATGTCTTAATAGTCTAAGTCCCAGAGAAAAGTGAGGTTAGAGCCTAGGTATCACAACTGAAACCTAATTCCCTGTAACCTATAGCTCTGATACCAATCTTTCACACCCCGAAATAATCAGAGCTGGCGTGACTGGACTGGTATCTTCATTTCACAGCGGAAGCAAAAAGTTAAATCTTTTATAAAATGAACGCCCGCTAAGTACTCGACTCTTCATGGTTCTCCTATTCCAACCGTTCCATAATTTCTGAAAAGTAACCTGAGAAAGAAACATGCGAAAAAAATCAACAAAAAGTTGAGCGAGTTCATAGTTTGTTTGTAAAAGATTTGAAATAAATCTTTTGAATAACCGGTTTGCGAAGTAATATTGAGAAAACAAATTTAGAAATCATTTTCTTGTCGAGTTATATGGAAACTTTGTATTTGTAATGTTTGTATAACCGTCAATGCCCACCCTGACTTTAACTCCATACCCGCATAATCCTATGCCTTGAATTTGTATAAAACATGGTGTTTAATTTG
Source organism: Helianthus tuberosus (assembly GCA_030545235.1). Classification (NCBI taxonomy): domain Eukaryota; kingdom Viridiplantae; phylum Streptophyta; class Magnoliopsida; order Asterales; family Asteraceae; genus Helianthus; species Helianthus tuberosus. Next base: position 18,182 of record JARYGA010032602.1, read on the forward strand.
TATAAATCAAGTATTTTTGTAAGTATGTATGTAAGTCCCTGGTATGTAGCAATAAGGAAAAAGAGATCACCAATGGTTTGCAAGGCCATTGATATGTGTGAAGTGCTGTAGGAAGACTCAAACCTAGCAAATTTGTGCGTCGGGCTCAAAGTCACTCCATGGTCCGTACTGTGGACTCAGGAGCTGGGCTCGCTACACCCAAATAGATCTACCGCTCATGACCCTCGGTCCTACAATGAGGATTAATGGCCTGAAGTTCCAGCCTACCCACTCACATGATCTAAGTAGTAAACCCTCCTTAAGCTAACCATACCATGTATAAAATGTCTGAAATAATTGTAACATGTATTTTACCCCAGCCTCTAAGACTGAACCTCCCCAGCCTCTAAGGCTGAACCTCCCAGCCTCTAAGGCTGAACCTCCTAGCCTCTAAGGCTGACCTCCCCAACCTCTAAGGCTGAACCTCCCCAAGTCATGAAAATCATTCACATTTTGGTAATACGCATTTGTTTTGTAAAAACCGGTATATTTAGTATAAATCGTTTGTAAGCCATTTGAGTTCCTTGAAAACCATTTGTAACATGGTTTAGAAGTATGAGTTTTTGTTCGTTCAAAAACTTTGTATGTTCTTGTAAAACGTGCATGTTTTTCCACCCCCGAAAACATTTATAAAAATGTAAAACAGTAAAAAGTGGGGGTTATGAACTCACCTGAATTGCCTTGTGCAAAGCTAGCTAAATACGACTTCGTGATGTCGTTTCCAAGATGAGACTCGCTAGCGTGCATTCTACAATATTCCTAACACGGAATATCTTATAAGTTTCTAAATAAATACGGTAACTAAAGTACGTGTCACCGAGCTTTACCGAATCGTTAACCGAACGATCCGTTGATATGTTAACTTAAGAAAAACAATTAAGTTATACTTATTAAGTTTCGTTTACTAAGTCTAGAAAGTACTTAGTTTTCGAGAAATTCGAATATATAAATATATCGATAGGATAGTGTTTGTCATTCCGAGAAGTCGTATGTGTATGTGACGAGTGTTTTATGAAAAGAATAAACTCGTATTATATATCGTATGCCGTTTGAGGCGTTTGAAATAAATATAAAAAAATTATATTTATTTTTTTTATAAAATCATCGAGTTGTTGGATGTTTAAAATAAATATGTACTATATAAAAAAAATTTATAAACAATTACGAGTCGCTTGATAAATATAAAACTATATTTATTTTTATAGAAAAATTTGTATCGTTCGAGACCTGAAATAAATATATAAAATATATTTATTTTTATAAAAACTAATTCATGTCGTTTGATATTTGGAATAGATATAAAAACTATATTTATTTTCATAAAAGCATTCCCGAAATCTCAATTTTAAACCAAACATAAATGATTATATTCATTTATAAAAGATATTCGAGTTTAACGTTGGAAATAAATATAATAATTATATTTATTTAGTAAAATAGTTCGCGTCTTCGTCGTTTCTGTAAGTTATAGCGCGTCGTCGAAACAATATGCCTTCGCGTATTGTTTTATGAAAGTCGTTTTTCGTTTTATAATAAAACATGTTTGTTTAACGGATTTTCTCGAAAAACGGGCAGAGGTTCCTCTGTTTTAGGACGGCCCCGACAACACGAGTTGTCGTTCTTTTATCAAAATTCAATCATAATATATGTAAGTTGTCAATTATATCAAACGTGAACTATGATTAGTCGGTTCGAGCTCGTTTAAAATAAACAAAACTATATAAATAACGGACTAAATTGCGCCGTAAAAATCTTTACCATCTTCTCGTGTCGAAACGCTTAACTGAGCCGACCGAGTTGACCAGGTATGACCAAGTCAACCGAACCGTAACTGAGTCTGACCGAAGCTGCTTGTCCTGAACTCGTTGACCAGTTGACCCGAACCGACCTGTTGACCAAAGTTGACCGCACCAAAAACTTGACCAGATCTGACCCTAACCTTGAACAAAACCACTTGAACCCAGACTCGAACCAATCCAGAACCTGAAAACCCGAGTCCAACATAAACCGAGCCAAACCTTGAAACATCTAAACTGAACTGAACCACTCACCTACGTTGACTTCATTTGACCCGCGTTGACTGAACTTGAAACCTTGACCTGAAAGCCGTTGACCCGAACCCAAAACTGTTGACCCAAACTGACAGGAACCCGAGCCTGATGTTTAACCTGAGCCTCGAAATGACGCTTGAACCAAGCTGAAACGGAGCCGCCGTGAGTCTCCATCTCCGTCGCCGGCCGTCGGCAACCACAACCACCACAATTATCATCATCATACGTCAACAAAATCATCATTAATCATCAGAAAATAAAGAGAATTGGAAGCGGAACTTGTTTGCTGTTCAGAAATCAAAGAGAAGAACAGATGTTCTTACCGATGAAATCGTGGCTGTCGGAGCTCTGAGGTACCGCCGTCGTCGGAGACGGCACCGGCTCCGCTGGTTCTCTCCATCATCCCTATCTGTCCCTTCTCTCTCTCCGTCTCCGCCGTACGCCACCAGCAAACGGTGGTGGATGACCGTTAATCCAATAAAGGGGGTGTGTCGGGTGGTTGTTTAATCTGAGCAGGAGATTTAGGGGTTCTGTGGGTGTGAATTACCGGGTGTCTCACCGGAGATAGGGGTGCCGGATTCTCCGTTCCGGTCACCGGATTTCAAGAGGGAGAAGAAGCAAGGACTGATGTATGTATGTGTGGGTATGTTGTAAGAGATCGAGAGAGAGGGAACTGAGGATTTCTATGTGTGTGTATTGAAGGGGATGAGTTCCCTGTGTTTAATAGAGATAGGGGAAGCAGACAAAAAGAAGTGGTTTGTTTTCTTTTAAAAAAAAAAGTAAAGTAAACAATCAATTGAGAGAGAAGGTGTCGGCAAGGATTTAATATAAAAGAGGTAGGGTTGAGTTCTTATACATAGATTAAGTGTTGGTTAAGTGGGTTTAAGTCCAGAGCCCACAAGCTCAATCCGCGTGTTTAGAGTTGCCCGTAAATTCCTACGAGACCCGTTATCAAGACCCGAAATTGTCGGACCGTCATAACATAAAATTTTAGTTTTGAAAATATGTAGAATAATACCGGTAGTTGTTGTCGGTGCGTTTCCTGCAGTTGTGTTTCTTGTTCACTTTGGCGTTTCATGGCGTACGGAATACAATATATTCGCGAAATTAAATTCATAAATATAAAATATTCGTATAAAATTCGTGATTGTCGGCGTTGTCAGTATTCTGTTCGGTTTCAATCCGTTGTTGCTTATCATCCAGCAGGTTTCCCGTAAATCATCATACGCGCACTGTATAATCGAATAAATGTTCCTGGGCACTCCAGAGGCCTAATTCAGTTAATTTGCGCTGTAAACACTATTTATTATCGCGTTAATCATCTGCTAATCACGTAATTAAGAGCCGTAAATCATCGGTTGTCACAGAAACCAATCGTATTGGTGAAAGGATATGCACGAGCGGAAGCTCATTGCATGGATGAATGAAACCTGGCCTGTTACGGCTAGTACTCGAGGAGAAGATGATCGATCTGGGTTGCGGATCGTGGTTTGGGAAATGAAAAAGAGGTTAGTAAAATGTTTAACTCATGTTGGATAGATATGAACTAGTATGACACATTTATATAAGTAAATTAAGTAATGCATGAAGTGAAAGCAATAATAATATGAAATGAACGAAATGGTTTAAAGGTAACATAAAGGTATACAAGGTATAAGTAACTGTAGAAAATGTAGAATAAGGTTAACGTTAGAGTTAAGCATATATGAGTATGTATAGATTACAAAGTAAGATCGTATAGTAGATGAAAATGATATGAATGTTGAAATAAACATAAAGAAATGTTAGTAATGGGAAGTTAGAATTGTTTCAAGCAAACAAGATGATGAATGAACCACTAGCTATGAAGGGCGTTAGAAATTAGCGCTATTAGTGAAAGCGACACTAATAAGAACTCCGGAACGGGTTCTTTAAAATAGAAGATACTCATGGTGATGTGTAACATTTGTGCTTGTAATCATTGTGAACAATTCTGTTATCAATAAAACAATGTTATTTGATCCAAAATGTTTGTTTGGTTGTGTTTTACATTTTTCATGTTTTGATTTTATTCAATTTCAAACTCTATATCGCTTTCTGGAGAGTTATACACAAACTGGTGCGTAAACGTAATCAGTTTAATGCGACAAATACTCCGGAACATCAACATATACTTAACATACCTTAAATAACCTTTACATAACTTAGAAATAAGTTTTGAAGGCTTTGGTATGGCCAAAAACAAGTTAATTCGTCTACAGGGACTAAATTTGACAAACTGCGAAAGTATGCCAATTTAAACTGTAGCAGACATTCCGGAACATGACCATAAGTTAAACATACCATAAATATCCTTCACATAGCTTAGAAATAGGCTTTGAGGGGTTCGGTGTGCTAAAATAAACTTTTGGGTCATTCAGGGACTAAAAGCGTTAAAAAGTGCACAAGTTTGCATTTTCGCGCATAACTTACGTTCTGAATACATCCGGACATCCAAAAAAATTTTGTAAGCACTATAATATTTTATTTTAGTGTTTGGCATAAGAAAAATCCATTCATCGCGTCATTTGGATCGTTTTTCGCGCTTATGCGCATTCCGTCGTAATTAACCGAACATCGCGATCGTACGACCAAACGAACCGACATCCGAGATATTTTTGAGCATGTTTTGATTTCCCTATACTTTAACTTCATTTTAGAGCCTTGAAATGAGGTTAAAGGGGTTCAAACGCATCGAAAAAGGCCTTAAACACGTGCAGGGACTAAAACTGTCATTTTTGAAACATTTCTGAAGCAGGGGGTGGTGGCATAGCGCGAGCCCTAAGGGCCTTACCAGTCGCGCTACGGGACTGCCTAACCAGATCAGATAAGACTGATTAGTCAGCAGATTTCAACTGATTAACTCACAACCACACACTCACACTTGCCCTTTCAGCTCATTAAGGGCCATTTTTAGTTACCACAACATTTCGACAAGTGTACGGGCTAGATCATTCCCTCTTCTCCAAGAAACGATCCTAACGGTGGACCGAAATCTATAAATACCCATCACATTTTCACTCATTTCTCACAAGAATCTGATCAATTGTGCTCTAAGTTGAAACCTTTGTTTCATACCTGAGCTATTTTGATCTAGATTAGCATTCGGGGACCCTTTGTAAGTGTTCCTTCGTTCTTTTATTGCTTTTCGAGTCTGAAAGTCAAACTTTGTTTGACTTTCTGCATTGACCAGTTTATGGTCAATGCGAAGTTCATTTGAACTTCGCAACGTGATTGTAATCACGATGGTTATAGTCCCTTGTGACTATGCCTACTGATTACCACGTTGTCTAGGGTCGTAAGGGTAAGCGATCTAATAAATCGTTTATACCTTCGAACCCGACCCATTTGGTCGATCATTAGGATCCGACCAAACACATTAGGTGACCATAGTATATAGGGAATAACCCTCCGAGGTTATACCTTATGGTCGCTTCGTTTAAGTAGTTGTATGATAGGTAGTTTACATGCCTTAGGTAAATTACCAAAATACCCCTTTGATGCCAAAATTCGTTTTAAACATATGTAACATAACTTTTGACATCTAAACTGATTTGACAACCATATTAGACATGTTAAGGCATATTTTACTTGTCATAGGACTAGTTAGGCATTCCAAACGCGTTTTACGCGAACGACGCGTTAAAGTAGCATAAGCTACCTAAACGGGTCGTAATGGGTCACAAACACTTAGGTTAAGTTTCGTTTTAGTATGTGGACTTTGTTAAACCATATTACACGAGTCTCCATACTCGTTTGGTTTACGAACCCTCACTCTATCCGATCTTCCGATATTAGGTCCGGTTTATTAACATAGTTACCTATATTAGGTGCCGTTTGATTCCGTGATCTCTAGCATTGCTTGGTGGTTATCTTAGGACTTCTGAGCAATCTCAAGTGAGTACATAGACCCGTCTTTTACTGTTTTCCAAACTGTTTTGGGGTGAAACACATGTGCCTACTTGTTACTTCCATGCTTTCCATGTTTTCACATCATATACCTGTTGTGTTTGTTAGTACATTATAGTACATGTTTTACATTACATTTCATGCTATGTATGCCCATTGTGTGCGTATTTAGTACATTGTTTTACATTACATTTCATGCTATGTATGCCCATTGTGTGCGTATTTAGTACATTGTTTTACATTACATTTCATGCTATGTATGTCCATTGTGTGCATACTTAGTACATTGTTTTACATTACATTTCATGCTATGTATGTCCATTGTGTGCATACTTAGTACAGTTGTTTTCATCACATGCTTACATTTTGTTATGACATTTGGGTTGTTTACAATGGAACAATACATTCATTAACATTAGCTACGCCGTTCGTTAGTAGGTAGTGGTACCATAGGAATTGACAACTCTCGTTCCTGAAATCCTGGGTTGGTTTGGATTGGAAGGAATGACCGAATTCTATATACATAACTTAGATAAACCTTTAATTTGTTTAAGGGTTTATCGCCATAGTCTCAAGGCTTGGATGTATGCATTTTCACAATACCGCATAAATGTTTGTATCAGTAAAGCATGCATTTGTTCCACAAAACATAACTTTGATTTAAACCATGTTTTACTTCAATACCTTGTTTTTGTGCATTTTACATATGGTTTAGTTGATATATTTCACTTACCATACATGATATTTTTGGGTAAACTTTACATGACCTACATTAACATAAACATTTTGACATTGATATACACATTTAGTGGTTTACATTGGACATAGACATTTCAATATGGTTTACACATTAACACATGACAATTCATTTATACATGAACAACTTACATTGATGGTTGGTTTGGGAAAATGATTCGAGTGACGAGGCGAGTGTAATATGATACAAGCATGGTGGATACGCCGCTGGTACTTCCTATATATAAGTGGTTGTATAACATTACATGTCGTAGCGTTACTTAAATCATTTAAATATTTGACATATTACATTTTACATAAACAACTTATTTTCACAAGACATTGATTTACAAAACAACTTATCTTATACAAACTCATTTTTACTTGGTTATTCATTTAACCTCACATTATTCTCTTAATTATACATATCATTGTTTTTTAAAGGATTTACAAAACAAAACAACTTACAAGGTTCATGACTGACTGTTATTAAACAATTTTTCCTAAACTTATAAGTCATGAATCCTATTTTCACAAAACCTATGTATCTCACAGGCCTTTTTATGCTGACGTACCTATTTTCACATGTGTTTTCAGGAGCTTTTCTGTAGGATGATGATCGTGACACTAGGGCGGACCTATGCCTTAGAGACATAAAACGGAGATAGACTTAGTTTAATTATGTTATGAACTCTTTATTTCCTGTTTAAAGACAATGAAACTCTTATGTTGATAAATAAAATACAACTTTGAATGCCATGGTTATGAAACAATTAATTCTGTTACAACACTCCCGACGTTTCCGCCACGGTTGCATGTTATACGCGGTCGGGGTGTGACAGAAGAGTTTGTATCAGAGCCAATGGTTATAGGGAATTAGGTTATTAGTGATGCTTTGACCTAGACTATAACCTTTCTAGGACCCTAACACAAGTTATCTTGTGTTTAGATCTTAAAACATGTACATCACCTATCCTTAGGTGATTATCAAAACAAAAAACCAAATTTTCCAAAACGATTTTTGAAAAACAATCATCTGTTTTTGGATGATTTATTACAAGGTTTTGAACCCTCTTTTGTAAGGTTTTGAACCCTTCCAGTTTGACTAAATTTTTGGCAAGCACTTCGTATATATCTCATCAGACGCGAGACCAGTTCTGCTTACCTGGGAATTCTTGGGATGAGTGTTCACTTATAGGCGAGCATGTCTTCGCGATACATTATTTTTGACCCATTTACTTTGATTAGTCACTGTGTGTCATTTGTTTGCTTGGTAATGCGGACGAATGACCACCATCTTTGCTTTTTTTGATTTTGTTTCATCAAATTCTCTTCATCCAATCATCTCACTCGTTTCCTTTCATGATTTCCTCTTTTAGAATGCCTCCTCGACGCGAGAACCAGATAGCGACTGCCGAACTGGCAGAAATTATTGCGCAGTAGATGGCTGCTCAATTCCCAAATCTCTTTGCTCAATGGCACCAAGCCAACAACAACAACAATGCTCCATGCAAATACAAGGATTTTAACTCGGCTAAACCACTCAAGTTTAGTGGTTCTGAAGGAGCGACTGGGCTTCTTCAATGGTTCGAGAGCATTGAGAATACTTTCCGCCAGGTGCAGTGTCCGGATAATCGCAAGGTCGAGTTTTCTTCGAGCGTGTTTCAGAAGAGGGCTCTCACATGGTGGAACGGGGTTATGAGAGACTGTGGTGCAGAAGTTGCTCTAGCACAGACTTGGGCTGAACTTAGGGCCCTTATGATGAGGGAATTCTGTCCTCGCCATGAACAGCGAGCGTTGGAGAAAGAGTTTGATGACTTGAAGCAAGATAGTGGCGAGCACAGGGCATATACTGATAGGTTTGAGGAGTTGAGTCTGCTATGCCCAACAATGGTTACCCCACTCGACAAGGCTATCGAAAGGTACATCGACGGCCTACCTAACTCAGTACAAGACATCATTACTGGTAGTAACCCTGCCACACTCCGTCAGGCTATCGAGTTATCAGCGACATTGACTGAGTCGCAGATTCGGAAGAATAAGTTACACAGGAAGGGTGACAAGGGCAAGAAACATACATCTGACAAAGAAGATAGCAAGAAAGGTCAAAACAAGAATGGAAAGGATTCTGGTTCATCGAAAAGGTCAAGGAAGCGTAAGACTTCCCAAAACTATGCTGTCACTGCCCAAGCTAACCAGGCAACTCCCAACCAACCCGCACAGCCTCCAGCAAAGAAGCCTTATTCAGGGAATGCACCTTTGTGCAATAGATGCAACAATCACCATCAGCTGCAACATCAGTGTCGTTTCTGTACTAACTAGGGGAAGCCGGGTCATCTTGCTGATGTTTGTCGGTTTGCTCAGAATCACGCAGTTCAGAACCCGGCTCAACAAGTTGCTCAACCTCCTGCTCAACAACAGGGTCAAGCTGCACGACCACACTACCCACCAGGTGCTTGTTATAACTGTGGGGATCTGACCCACTACCGTAACCGGTGCCCAAGATTGGTGAATGCAAACCAGAATCAGTCTCAGGCTCGAGGGTGAGCTTTTAACTTGAATGCCCAAGAGGCGCAGGCGGACGATAATGTGGTGAACGGTACGTTCTTTATTAATAATCAGCCTGCATCTGTTCTTTTTTATTCGGGTGCCGACAAGAGTTTTGTGTCATTGTCTTTTGAGCCAATGCTTCGTGTGTCTAGAACGAAACTAGGAAAACCCTTGACAGTAGAAGTTGCTAGTGGTGAACCCATTATTCTTGATTCTGTTCTTCACAACTGCCAGTTGAACCTTAACGATCATCTTTTTCCTATTAACCTCACGCCTATGCAACTTGGAAGCTTTGACGTTATTGTGGGTATGGATTGGTTATCCAAGCATCACGCAGAGGTAGTTTGTTTCGAGAAGATCGTTCGTGTGCCGCTTTCGACAGGCAAGATCCTACAGGTTCAAGGTGAGAAACCGTCTGGTGGACTCAAGCTCGTGTCTTGTTTTAAAGCTCGGAAGTATCTGCGGAAGAACTATGTGGCTTTCTTAGCACATGTTACAGCAGATAAAGGCAAGGGTAAGTCTATTTCAGATATTTTCCTGTCGTTCAGGATTATTCTGAAGTATTCCCTGAAGATTTACCTGGTCTACCCCTAGCACGCCAAGTCGAGTTCCGCATTGATCTCGTACCTGGTGCAAATCCCATTGCCAGAGCTCCATATCGTCTTGCACCGTCTGAGATGCAAGAGTTGTCTAAGGAGCTTCAGGAGCTCTCTGAAAAAGGCTTTATCCGTCCCAGCTTTTCACCTTGGGGTGCTCCCGTTCTTTTTGTCAAGAAGAAGGATGGATCCTTTAGGATGTGTATCGATTATCGTGAGCTTAATAAGCTTACCATCTAGAATCGATATCCCCTACCTCGCATAGATGATTTCTTTGATCAGTTACAGGGCGCTTCTTATTTTTCGAAGATTGATCTACGTTCCGGATATCATCAACTTCGGGTGCATGAAGAAGATATTCCCAAGACAGCATTCTGTACTCGTTATGGGCATTATGAATTCACAGTCATGCCATTCGGTTTGACTAATGCTCCTGCTGTTTTCATGGACCTAATGAATAGGGTCTGCAAGCCTTATTTTGGATCAGTTCGTCATTGTTTTTATTGACGACATCTTAATTTATTCTAAGACGCGAGCTGATCACGAGCAACATCTTCGTCTTACTTTGGAACTCCTAAAGAAAGAGCAACTTTTTGCCAAATTCTCCAAGTGCGAATTATGGCTTAAAGAAGTTCAATTCTTAGGACATATCATCAACGAACAAGGTATTCATGTAGATCCCTCCAAGATCAGTGCGATTAAGGATTGGGATACGCCTACTACTCCCACTGAGGTTCGTTCTTTTCTTGGTCTAGCGGGTTATTACCGCCGCTTCATTGAGAACTTCTCAAAGATTGCAGTTCCTCTAACTGCTCTAACTCAGAAGAACAAACCCTTTGACTGGGGATTCAAACAAGAGGAAGCTTTTCAACACTTGAAGCGGAAGATTTGCGACGCGCCTGTTCTAACTTTGCCTGAGGGCAATGATGATTTCATCGTTTATTGCGATGCATCTAAATTGGGTCTTGGCTGTGTCCTGATGCAAAGGAACAAAGTCATAGCATATGCATCGAGGCAGTTGAAGATACATGACAAGAACTACACCACTCATGGTCTTGAGTTGGGTGCAGTTGTCTTCGCTCTTAAGATCTGGAGACACTATTTGTACGGTACAAAATGTGTGGTTTTCACGGACCACAAAAGTCTTCAGCATATCTTCAACCAGAAAGAACTCAACATGAGGCAACGACGTTGGGTTGAGCTTTTAAACGGCTATGACTGCGAAATTCGCTACCATCCTGGTAAGGCGAATGTCGTAGCTGATGCATTGAGTCGTAAGGAACGTACTAAGCTTCATTGTGTACGTGTTCAATCTGTTATTCAAGCTCGATCCGATATCCAAGCACGCATTTCTCAGGCTCAACAATCTTGTGTTTCACAAGGTTTGATGGATAAGGAATTTCCCTATCACATAACACCTGATCTGGAACTGAAGGACAATGGATCGTATTACTTCATGGACCGTTTGTGGGTCCAAAGCCAGGATGATCTTCGTACCTTGCTTATGGATGTAGCCCATAAGTCTCGTTATTCTATTCATCCGGGCTCAGATAAGATGTATAAGGATCTTCGTATTCATTATTGGTGGCCTGGTATGAAGAAAGACATTGCCTTATACGTATCAAAATGCCTTACTTGTCTTAAGGTTAAGGCTGAACATCAGCGTCCTTCTGGTTTATTGGTGCAACCAGAGATCCCAGTTTGGAAATGGCAAAACATTACTATGGATCTTGTTACCAAACTTCCACGCACTAAGAAAGGTCATGATGCCATCTGGGTAGTCGTTGATCGTCTTACTAAGTCAGCACATTTCTTGCCAATCCGTGAGGATTTTCCTGCTGACAGACTTGCTAAAATCTATGTGGATGAAATTGTGGCTCGACATGGTGTTCCTTTGAACATCATTTCTGACAGAGATGCTCGTGTCACTTCTCATTTCTGGAGAACCATGCAATCTGCTATGGGGACCCAACTTAACCTGAGCACAACTTATCATCCGCAAACGGATGGTCAATCTGAAAGAACAATCCAGACTCTGGAGGATATGCTTAGAGCTTGTGTGATCGATTTTGGTGGTAGTTGGGATTCACATCTTCCGTTAATTGAATTCTCCTACAACAACAGTTATCACACCAGCATCAAAATGGCTCATTTCGAGGCTCTCTATGGTCGAAAATGTCGTTCACCAGTCTGCTGGAATGAGATCGGCGAGGCTCAACTTACTGGACCTGCCCTCATTTTAGAGACAACTGACAAGATCAAGAAAGTTCGTGATAACCTTCAGACAGCTAGAAGCCGTCAAAAGAGTTACGCGGATCCAAAATGCAAACCCTTGGAATTTCAAGTCGGTGATCGAGTATTACTTAACGTCTCACCTTGGAAAGGTGTGATCAGATTTGGAAAGAAAGGAAAACTTGCACCTAGATACGTTGGACCATTCAAGATCGTCGAAAGAATCGGTAAGGTAACCTACAGACTTGAGTTACCTCCTGAACTTGGAAATGTTCATCCAACCTTTCACGTGTCCAATCTCAAGAGGTGTTTAGCTGATGAGAACCTCCACATACCACTTGACGAAATTCGTGTTGGTAAAACATTGAAATTTGTTGAGAAGCCAGTGGAAATCATGGAACGTGAAGTCAAGTGGCTCAAACAAAAGCGCATTCCTTTGGTCAAAGTTCGCTGGGAAGCTAAACGTGGACCCGAGTTTACTTGGGAACGCGAAGATCAAATGAAGGCGAAATATCCGCATCTTTTCCCACGAGTTTCCTCTAAATAAATTTCGGGACGAAATTTCCACAAGTAGGGGAGACTGTAACATCTGTGCTTGTAATCATTGTGAACAATTCTGTTATCAATAAAACAATGTTATTTGATCCCAAATTTTTGTTTGGTTGTGTTTTACATTTTTCATGTTTTGACTTTTATTCAATTTCAAACTCTATATCGCTTTCTGGAGAGTTATACGCAAACTGGTGCGTAAACGTAATCAGTTTAATGTGAAAAATACTCCGGAACATCAACATATACTTAACATACCTTAAATAACCTTTACATAACTTAGAAATAAGTTTTGAAGGCTTTGGTATGGCCAAAAACAAGTTAATTCGTCTACAGGGACTAAATTTGATAAACTGCGAAAGTATGCCAATTTAAACTGTAACAGACATTCCGGAACATGACCATAAGTTAAACATACCCTAAATATCCTTCACATAGCTTAGAAATAGGCTTTGAGGGGTTCGGTGTGCTAAAATATACTTTTGGGTCATTCAGGGACTAAAATAAGCTTAGAAATAGCTTAGAAAAAGTGCACAAGTTTGCATTTTCGCGCATAACTTACGTTCTGAATACATCCGGACATCCAAAAAATTTATGTAAGCACTATAATATTTTATTTTAGTGTTTGGCATAAGAAAAATCCATTCATCGCGTCATTTGGATCGTTTTTCGCGCTTATGCGCATTCCGTCGTAATTAACCGAACATCGCGATCGTACGACCAAACGAACCGACATCCGAGATATTTTTTAGCATGTTTTGAGTTCCCTATACTTTAACTTCATTTTAGAGCCTTGAAATGAGGTTAACGGGGTTCAAACGCATCGAAAAAGGCCTTAAACACGTGCAGGGACTAAAACTGTCATTTTTGAAACATTTCTGAAACAGGGGGTGGTGGCGTAGCGCGAGCCCTAAGGGCCTTACCAGTCGCGCTACGCGTCTGCCTAACCAGATCAGATAAGACTGATTAGTCAGCAGATTTCAGCTGATTAACTCACAACCACACACTCACACTTGCCCTTTCAGCTCATTAGGGGCCATTTTTAATTACCACAACATTTCGACAAGTGTACGGGCTAGATCATTCCCTCTTCTCCAAGAAACGATCCTAACGGTGGACCGAAATCTATAAATACCCATCACATTTTCACTCATTTCTCACAAGAATCTGATCAATTGTGCTCTAAGTTGAAACCTTTGTTTCATACCTGAGCTATTTTGATCTAGATTAGCATTCGGGGACCCTTTGTAAGTGTTCCTTCGTTCTTTTATTGCTTTTCGAGTCTGAAAGTCAAACTTTGTTTGACTTTCTGCATTGACCAGTTTATGGTCAATGCGAAGTTCGTTTGAACTTCGCAACGTGATTGTAATCACGATGGTTATAGTCCCTTGTGACTATGCCTACTGATTACCACGTTGTCTAGGGTCGTAAGGGTAAGCGATCTAATAAATCGCTTATACCTTCGAACCCGACCCATTTGGTCGATCATTAGGATCCGACCAAACACATTAGGTGACCATAGTATATAGGGAATAACCCTCCGAGGTTATACCTTATGGTCGCTTCATTTAAGTAGTTGTATGATAGGTAGTTTATATGCCTTAGGTAAATTACCAAAATACCCCTTTGATGCCAAAATTCGTTTTAAAAAAAATGTAACATAACTTTTGACATCTAAACTGATTTGACAACCATATTAGACATGTTAAGGTATATTTTACTTGTCATAGGACTAGTTAGGCATTCCAACGCGTTTTACGCGAACGACGCGTTAAAGTAGCATAAGCTACCTAAACGGGTCATAATGGGTCACAAACACTTAGGTTAAGTTTCGTTTTAGTATGTGGACTTTGTTAAACCATATTACACGAGTCTCCATACTCGTTTGGTTTACGAACCCTCACTCTATCCGATCTTCCGATATTAGGTCCGGTTTATTAACATAGTTACCTATATTAGGTGCCGTTTGATTCCGTGATCTCTAGCATTGCTTGGTGGTTATCTTAGGACTTCTGAGCAATCTCAAGTGAGTACATAGACCCCTCTTTTACTGTTTTCCAAACTGTTTTGGGGTGAAACACATGTGCCTACTTGTTACTTCCATGCTTTCCATGTTTTCACATCATATACCTGCTATGTTCGTTAGTACATTATAGTACATGTTTTACATTACATTTCATGCTATGTATGCCCATTGTGTGCGTATTTACTACATTGTTTTACATTACATTTCATGCTATGTATGCCCATTGTGTGCGTATTTATTACATTGTTTTACATTACATTTCATGCTATGTATGTCCATTGTGTGCATACTTAGTACATTGTTTTACATTACATTTCATGCTATGTATGTCCATTGTGTGCATACTTAGTACAATTGTTTTCATCACATGCTTACATTTTGTTACGACATTTGGGTTGTTTACAATGGAACAATACATTCATTAACATTAGCTACGCCGTTCGTTAGTAGGTAGTGGTACCATAGGAATTGACAACTCCCATTCCTGAAATCCTGGGTTTGTTTGGATTGGAAGGAACGACCGAATTCGATATACATAACTTAGATAAACCTTTAATTTGTTTAAGGGTTTATCTGTCACACCCTCAAAATCCACACGCGGGGTATTACCGCAAGGCGTGTGACGACTAGGATCTTAGCCACTCATTATTTTGAACCGTTTAGTTATTATTACAAATGATGGTATAATTAGCGACCAATTTTAAATTTTTCAAAACATAGTTTGAGTTTGCAGCGGAAAGGAAAGAAGAACACATCGTAATTTAAAACCACAAGTTGTTCATATGAAACTTACGAACCACACACTCCATCCGATTGCAACGTCCGTCCAGAGCTGTATCGAGCAACCTGCAAAGCATGCAGTAGAGTGTTAACATAAAGTTGGCCAGTTCACGTGTTTGTAGTTTTCCAGTTTTTAATTCCAAAAACTTGTTTTAACCAGTTAGTTTATCCGTTTATACATGCCATGGGGAGCTACCCCATAAGTGAGCGACTAAAATGTTTTTTCAAAACCGAATACTTACTTAACCGTACGTTTCCGCAGTGCCCCGTTTGTCAATGTTCTATCATCATTGACGGTTTGCCTGAGTCTATTAGTTCACGCCCGTTCCCAGTAACAAGGGTCGGTGTGAGGCTGGTTACACCTAAATAGCGCTATTAACTAATAACCCGTTCGCCAGGCCCCGACGACTAATCGGTATTAAATGTAGGGACTTAAGTGATAGAGTTTCGTTTAGTGTTGCTCGTTGCATTCCATATAAACCGTAATTAACCAAGAGTTCCCAGTAACAAGGGAAGTAAGTAAGTTTGTTCCCAGTAACAAGGGAAGAAAAGTAAGTTTGTATCCCAGTAACAAGGGAAGAAAAGTAAGTTTGTATCCCAGTAACAAGGGAAGAAAAGTAAGTTTGTATCCCTCACAAGGGGATATTGTTGTTACCTGTTTCCCACACAAGGAGATAGAAATACCGTATCCCGCACAAGGAGATAGTAAGCAATCCCAAACCAGGAAAAGTGTTTTGTTCCGTTTCCCAACCACCGGGAACGCATGCTTTAAGTAAAAAGTAGTGAACTCACCTTTGCTTTGCTCGGTAGCAAATTTACTCGTGTTACGTTGGTCAACCATACCCTATTATGGTTATTAAATATTTATTAGGTTCGTATGCAAGTTGTGTCACGTATAATCCTACACGTATCTAACACATAGCGCGAGAGTCATACTAACATTTACTTTGTTGGGCCTATCCTAACATACGAACAGTTAAACAGTAGCAGCACATAATTCAGTTAAGCAGTGGCAATGACACACAGTCCAAAACAAGTACCACATAATGCGGCCCACTAACGGAGTTAAGCAGCCCAGTCGAGACCGGATAGTCTCAACTCGAGACTATGAGGTCTCGAGTCGCAACCACTGGATTCTAAGTCGAAATCAGCTGGTCTCGAGTTGTGAACATTTGAGTCGCAACTGTAGAGGTCTCGAGTCAGGTCTCGAGTCGAGATCAGGAGATCTCGAGTCGTAACCATGCTGGTCTCGACTCCTGGAGCGCCTTGTTTGGTTTCGAGTTGATGATTGATGGTCTCGAGTCGCAACGCTATGGTCTCGACTCGCTCCATGCTGATGCTTCTAGAATTTTTAGAGTAGTACGATCCAATTAAAATTCATGAACATGTACTATCCAATTAATTTTCATTAACATGTTCCATATACCGTACACTCCTACATTTAGATCAAACCAACATATTTCAAATATTTGCACACCACTCAAACTGTTCTTCACTAGTGTTTTTGTCATTCATCGAAACAGGTTCAACCATTTGATTATATGAATCACCATAACACCTTATCCTTCTAATAGATTTAACCTTAGTACATCACAATATCATCTATCGGTTTTATCCGTGCAAACAATTAGGAGCATACATAATCAATTGCCATATGAATTATCACAAGTACCAACTTTATTTACTCTACTCAAGTTATAGCAACAAAACATAACACTTGGTTTATAAACAAAACTCCTCAAAACATCAAGACAGTTAACAATATACCTATTCTTGTTTTTCTTTTTTTTTTTGAATCCATATACAACAGTGAGTGCTTAGATCACTAAAATATTAATCCTTAATCACATCAGAATAGTTAAACATACATGAACAAGGAGACGAACCACAAAAATGTAAACAATAATCAACTACTAACCGAAGAGAGTATGGATTGGGTGGGTGTGAGTGAGGTGCCGCTGCTTCTGATTCAAATCCCGAGACCCGAAATTTAGCTACTGGTATTCCTTTCATTCTCACAGCTTCTTCATTACCGTCGCCAATTCTCAGTTCATTTCGGGATTTCTGCTGAGATTGTCGGAGTTCCGGCTGTCAGACCTGTAAAGCCGCCGCCATCATCTCTGTCGTCGTTGACAGCACAGCCGTCCGTCTACCGCCGCAGCACACCACCGCTGCCATCTTTTCCGCCCCTTCTCTCTTGCTTTCTGTCTGTGAGTGTGGGTGGGGCGCGGGTGAGAATGGAGAGGTGGGCGTGGGTGTATGGTGGTTAGGTGGTTCACCGGGAAACACAATGGTCGGAGGTCGTTCGTCGCCTGAAAGTTTCATCGAAGACAGGGGGTAGAGGTGGTAAGAGATCGGGGAGTCTCACAGATGTATTCGTGTGGCTTGAGGTGCGTGTTGCCTGAAAACGGGGCGCCGGAGCACCGGTTGCCAGATTTGACCGAGAAAGAGGGGAGTGAAGGAGGGTGCGGCTGCCATCTTTGAGTTCTAGGGTTTTTGTTGAAGAAAATAAATGAGGGGGGAAAGGTTTAGGATATTTAAATATGGTGGGTTTTAGGTTTAGAGAGTGGGCTTGGGCCTAACCCAAGTGTGCGTGGATCCGTATTGCATAACATCTCGCATAAGCGGACGGGTCCAATTAATTTATCTAGATGCGTAAACAGTTGGGCCGATAAATCTTTCATCGCGTTCTATTAATATTTCGCAAATAATAATAATAATATTAATAATAACAGCGACATAATTAATTGCGCGTGTTACCAAAATATCCTTTTCATGACAACAAGTGTGCGGGTTGTCACATTCTCCCTATGTTACAGGAATTTCGTCCTCGAAATTTTTGCAAAAGTCATACACTATATTCTATATGAATACATAGTCTCCATTACCATACGTAGATACAAGCAGTTTCACGAAAGTCCACAGAACGAACATGCAAGCCACATAACACATAAGATCATATAGCACGAAAATCACGTAGCATAAGATTCACAGGGTTTGCACGTATCTTACATAGTATAGAATTTCACAAAATTAACTATAACATCCAAGTAACGTACAGGAAAACCGAAGTGTCACATTATCCCCAAGTTCAAGAAATTTCGTCCCGAAATTTAGCACGCAGCCACTGACAAGCTAGTGTGTTTAAACGTTTTCGTGGGGCGTCACATCATCCCCTTGTTGGCCTGAGATTTCTTACCGAAATTCAGTTGTAGCCTCAGTGCTGGAAGTATAATTTGCAAACCACTAGGGATACATGCGCATCAGCTGGTTTTCCCGTTCCTAGGTAAACTCTGGGCCACGGCGTGAGTTCCAACGAACTCGGTCTGTTACTCCACGCTAGGGGGCTTTGATTTCTTGATCCTTGATCTCAACCGGTTCCTCAACGAAGTGTTGTTGGTTGCTGATCACGAGCTCCTAAAAAGGAACAACGAATGTTTCATCTGGCAGACACTTCTCCAGATTTGGCACGTGAAAGACGTGTACCGCACTTAGCTCTCCAGGCAGGTTTAGTCGGCAAGGCTACCTTACCAATCCTTTCGGTAATTTCGAACGGTCCAACATATCGCGGATTAAGTTCGTCCCGTTTACCAAAACGAATCACACCCTTCCAGGGTGAGGCTTTAAGTAGAACCCAGTCTCTGACTATGAGTTCTAGAGGCTTCCTACGCTTATCCGCGTAGCCTTTCTGACGGTCCGGAGCTACCGCCATACGTTGTCTATTCTGGGCAATCCTACCCGTTGTGTCAAGTGCAAGTTCTGGGACGGTAATCTGGCTTCCGCCCAACACAGAGGTGACCGGCATCTGCGTTCGTGCAATGCCTCAAGTGGTGCTGCCTGAATGCTAGTGTGGTAGCAGTTGTTGGGAGAGAATTCTACAGAAGGGAAGTGTCACTAGTATCCAAGGGTCGATAACACATGTTCTTAGCGTGCCTTTGAGTGTTTGGATGGTGCGTTTGGCCCATTCATCAGTTTGCGGGCGATAAGCGGTGCTCATGCCTAACAATGAGCCCAAAAGTCTTTCGTGCACTGCCTTGCGAAGAATTGGATGCAAAACGTGGGTTACGATCAGGCGAAAGAGAAGTTGGCATCTCGTGCCTAGTATCTACTTCTATCAAGTAGATGGTTGCCAGTTCGGAAACTTGTCGGTTTCTTTGGTCGCGTGCCGTTACTAGCAGACATTTCATCAATGCCTTGGACAGGATAGAGTAAAATAGTAGCACCTCATAGATTATCTTCCAGTTGCTGGAGTTGCAGATCGTTTGAGGATCTCTCGAATGCTAGGTGATGCCCCTTTTGAGTTCAAATCGTGAGAGGTTACGTATACGGTCGAGAAATGTGGGCTTTGTGGCGTTAAAATTCGTGTACTGAAAAGTTAGCGCATGGCAGTTTTGCGTCGTAGAAGTTCCAAGGTAAAGCGTAGGAGTCGTTTGGATTCCCCACTGACTTTCAGAATAGGTTCGGGCATCGCCGAAAGAAACAAGTGTCGAATATTTACAGGATGGAATAAATTCGAGTGTCGTGACTGGGTGTTGATCATATCGAGTTCGAAGAACAACGCTTGCGATACCCGTTACCCCTGGGGTATCCTTGGCTCGTTGCCCCCAACGAGTAACATTCGTAGGAAGTATTTCGTCCAAACGGAGATTTGTGCAGAATAGAGTAGGATAAGAATTAGGGAATTCATAACACGAGTAGCGAGGTAATGTTTGAAGGGTAGTCAACGTTGGTGCGTTCAATTTGAGACAAAACATAAAAGGCTTGGTGGTCGGCAATAAGAATTTATCTGGTGTCGATGAGGTAGTTGGTCGTACATAAGCCGCGGGCGATTAGGATAAAGAACGTCGTTTTGCCGATAAGAGGTGTTACGTCAGTATGAATGGCACAACAAGAACCAATGATCGAGAAGGACGGTCGTCGCATGGGTCAGGGGGGTTAGGTTCACTAAAACGTCTAACAAGATGTTCTGAGCTGAGCCGTATGCGAAAAACGAGTTTGTGATCTCCCAAACCGGTAAGTAACCAAATTTGAATAGACTACCGAAGTCGTGAGGACGAGTCCGAAGTAGTGCTTGTGTCATCGAAAGGCTTCCATGTAAGGTAATAAAAACATGTCTGAAAGGATACGTTTGGATTACACGTCACAATTTTTAAGATTCAAGAAGTTTATTGACTAGCAGTTGAGTTTGCTGAATTTCCCCAAACTAGAGGGAAATCTGGTCAAGGTCTCAGTATGAGGAGGGGGGTTTCGATGTGAAACTGTGAAAACAGGTTTTCTGGAAAGTACGATTGAAGTAGTACATTATTGAATTTCAAGGGAAAAAAGTTTGTTGACTAAAGGTCGAGTTTGTTGAATTCACCAAACTGGAGAGAGATCTGGTCATAGTTTCTATACGAAGAAACGTGGTTGTCGTGATAAAGAAATGATAGAAGCGGGGATACCATCTTGAGTAAGTAGCGCGAATTCGTACAAAAACTAGCGAAAGGATCCACGGAAATCAGAAAAGTTGTCAAAGAATAGCGGTTCTGGCGAATGAAGGATAAGGTAAGCATCTAGGTTACCGTACTCGTCGGTGGGTTGACTGGCTCGTGTCTTCGTCTTGCCACGCTTCCAAATACGCCGGTTTGTAAGAAAGATATCACTTTGTTGGGTCTTGGGGCATGCTAAGGTATAAGGTTGAACTTGAATAAGAATTTACCATGTAACGAGGAATTAGGGGATATAACTTCGTGGTCGATGGAAATGTGGTACGATTGCTAGTACTACAATGAGAAGCATTCACCGTGCATGCTTTTCGTGTTCAAGACGTGCAAACAGAGACCCGAAAAAAATGTAAACTTACTAGTATGCTTCAAAAATCCAGGTGATCAGTCGTATGGGGGAACAAGTCTCACTACTTAAGTTGGGAAAAGAAATACGCAAGTAAAAAGGATGCGAATGACGTCGTCGTTCCTTCTAATATCCCATGATATAGGGGTGGCTCCCCTTCGTCGCTTCGTTCTCGTAACTTTTCTATGTGCTTCGTAGTAGACCTTTCCTGGGCAGGTCTTTCGAGTATATGTCCCTCGCGTCGGTTTACAGTCCAGGGATGATGCCAAGAAATACGTGGACAAGGGCTTGGAACAACTGGTTCCTTGCCCTTAGTGTATCGTGGTTTCGAACCAGGTTTAGGAGGACTCGCTCCTGTTTAGCGCGTAACATGCTAGCCTAGCCTTCGTATGATCCACTGTGTTAAATACTAAATACACGCATACATACTAACACATATATGCTAATTATACACATACACACATGCGTGTTCACACACATAAGTTATGCACAAGTAAATGTCGTTAGCTTACCATTACCAGGTGAGCATCTTAGGTTGACGAACCTTGCAATCCGGAGTGTGGTGTCGTGGTTTTCGTTAACGAGAACGGTTATAGTCCGGTTTTCCATATAAAAATATTTTATTTCCCAAACCAAAATATTTTATATTTAAAACCTAGTTCGCTATAACCAATGGCTCTGATACCAATCTGTCACACCCTCAAAATCCACACGCGGGGTATTACCGCGAGGCGTGTGACGACTAGGATCTTAGCCACTAAACTGTTTTTCCAATACCGAATACTTACTTAGCCGTACGTTTCCGCAGTGCCCCGTTTGTCAATGTTCTATCATCATTGACGGTTTGCCTGAGTCTATTAGTTCACGCCCGTTCCCAGTAACAAGGGTCGGTGTGAGGCTGGTTACACCTAAATAGCGCTATTAACTAATAACCCGTTCGCCAGGCCCCTGCGACTAATCGGTATTAAATTGTAGGGACTAAAATGATAGAGTTTCGTTTAGTGTTGCTCGTTGCATGCCGTATAAACCGTAATTAACCAAGAGTTCCCAGTAACAAGGGAAGTAAGTAAGTTTGTTCCCAGTAACAAGGGAAGAAAAGTAAGTTTGTATCCCAGTAACAAGGGAAGAAAAGTAAGTTTGTATCCCTGTAACAAGGGAAGAAAAGTAAGTTTGTATCCCAGTAACAAGGGAAGAAAAGTAAGTTTGTATCCCAGTAACAAGGGAAGAAAAGTAAGTTTGTATCCCTCACAAGGGGATATTGTTGTTACCCGTTTCCCATACAAGGAGATAGAAATACCGTATCTCGCACAAGGAGATAGTAAGCAATCCCAAACCAGGAAAAGTGTTTTGTTCCGTTTCCCAACCACCGGGAACGCATGCTTTAAGTAAAAAGTAGTGAACTCACCTTTTCTTTGCTCGGTAGCAAATTTACTCGTGTTACGTTGGTCAACCATGCCCTATTATGGTTATTAAATATTTATTAGGTTCGTATGCAAGTTGTGTCACGTATAATCCTACACGTATCTAACACATAGCGCGAGAGTCATACTAACATTTACGTTGTTGGGCCTATCCTAACATACGAGCAGTTAAACAGTAGCAGCACATAATTCAGTTAAGCAGTGGCAATGACACACAGTCCAAAACAAGTACCACATAATACGGCCCACTAACGGAGTTAAGCAGCCCAGTCGAGACCGGATAGTCTCGACTCGAGACTATGAGGTCTCGAGTCGCAACCACTGGATTCTAAGTCGAAATCAGTTGGTCTCGAGTTGTGAACATTTGAGTCGCAACTGTAGAGGTCTCGAGTCAGGTCTCGAGTCGAGATCAGGAGATCTCGAGTCGTAACCATGCTGGTCTCGACTCCTGGAGCGCCTTGTTTGGTTTCGAGTTGATGATTGATGGTCTCGAGTCGCAACGCTATGGTCTCGACTCGCTCCATGCTGATGCTTCTAGAATTTTTAGAGTAGTATGATCCAATTAAAATTCATGAACATGTACTATCCAATTAATTTTCATTAACATGTTCGATATACCGTACACTCCTACATTTAGATCAAACCAACATATTTCAAATATTTGCACACCACTCAAACTGTTCTTCACTAGTGTTTTTGTCATTCATCGAAACAGGTTCAACCATTTGATTATATGAATCACCATAACACCTTATCCTTCTAGCAGATTTAACCTTAGTACATCACAATATCATCTATATGTTTTATCCGTGCAAACAATTAGGAGCATACATAATCAATTGCCATATGAATTATCACAAGTACCAACTTTATTTACTCTACTCAAGTTATAGCAACAAAACATAACACTTGGTCTATAATCAAAACTCCTCAAAACATCAAGACAGTTAACAATATACCTATTCTTTTTTTTTTTTTTTGAATCCATATACAACAGTGAGTGCTTAGATCACTAAAATATTAATCCTTAATCACATCAGAACAGTTAAACACACATGAACAAGGAGACGAACCACAAAAATGTAAACAATAATCAACTACTAACCGAAGAGAGTATGGATCGGGTGGGTGTGAGTGAGGTGCCGCTGCTTCTGATTCAAATCCCGAGACCCGAAATTTAGCTACTGGTATTCCTTTCATTCTCACAGCTTCTTCATTACCGTCGCCAATTCTCAGTTCATTTCGGGATTTCTGCTGAGATTGTCGGAGTTCCGGCTGTCAGACCTGTAAAGCCGCCGCCATCATCTCTGTCGTCGTTGACAGCACAGCCGTCCGTCTACCGCTGTAGCACACCACCGCTGCCATCTTTTCCGCCCCTTCTCTCTTGCTTTCTGTCTGCGAGTGTGGGTGGGGCGCGGGTGAGAATGGAGAGGTGGTCGTGGGTGTATGGTGGTTAGGTGGTTCACCGGGAAACACAACGCTCGGAGGTCGTTCGTCGCCTGAAAGTTTCATCGAAGACAGGGGTAGAGGTGGTAAGAGATCGGGGAGTCTCACAGATGTATTCGTGTGGCTTGGGGTGCGTGTTGCCTGAAAACGGGGCGCCGGAGCACCGGTTGCCGGATTTGACCGAGAAAGAGGGGAGTGAAGGAGGGTGCGGCTGCCATCTTTGAGTTCTAGGGTTTTTGTTGAAGAAAATAAATGAGGGGGGAAAGGTTTAGGATATTTAAATATGGTGGGTTTTAGGTTTAGAGAGTGGGCTTTGGCCTAACCCAAGTGTGCGTGGATCCGTATTGCATAACATCTCGCATAAGCGGACGGGTCCAATTAATTTATCTAGATGCGTAAACAGTTGGGCCGATAAATCTTTCATCGCGTTCTATTAATATTTCGCAAATAATAATAATATTAATAATAACAGCGACATAATTAATTGCGCGTGTTACCAAAATATCCTTTTCATGACAACAAGTGTGCGGGTTGTCACATTATCGCCACAGTCTCAAGGCTTGGATGTATGCATTTTCACAATACCGCATAAATGTTTGTATCAGTAAAGCATGCATTTGTTCCACAAAACGTAACTTTGATTTAAACCATGTTTTACTTCAATACCTTGTTTTTGTGCATTTTACATATGGTTTAGTTGATATATTTCACTTACCATACATGATATTTTTGGGTAAACTTTACATGATCTACATTAACATAAACATTTTGACATTGATATACACATTTAGTGGTTTACATTGGACATAGACATTTCAATATGGTTTACACATTAACACATGACAATTCATTTATACATGAACAACTTACATTGATGGTTGGTTTGGGTAAATGATTCGAGTGACGAGGCGAGTGTAATATGATACAAGCATGGTGGATACGCCGCTGGTACTTCCTATATATAAGTGGTTGTATAACATTACATGTCGTAGCGTTACTTAAATCATTTCAATATTTGACATATTACATTTTACATAAACAACTTATTTTCACAAGACATTGATTTACAAAACAACTTATCTTATACAAACTCATTTTTACTTGGTTATTCATTTAACCTCACATTATTCTCTTAATTATACATATCATTGTTTTTTAAAGGATTTACAAAACAAAACAACTTACAAGGTTCATGACTGACTGTTATTAAACAATTTTTCCTAAACTTATAAGTTATGAATCCTATTTTCACAAAACCTATGTATCTCACAGGCATTTTTATGCTGAAGTACCTATTTTCACATGTGTTTTCAGGAGCTTTTCCGTAGGATGATGATCGTGACACTAGGGCGGACCTGTGCCTTTGAGACATAAAACGGAGATAGACTTAGTTTAATTATGTTATGAACTCTTTATTTCCTGTTTAAAGACAATGAAACTCTTATGTTGATAAATAAAATACAACTTTGAATGCCATGGTTATGAACCAATTAATTCTGTTACAACACTCCCCGACGTTTCCGCCGCGGTTGCATGTTATACGCGGTCGGGGTGTGACATGATGGGCTAGCGGTCTAGTCGAGG
Organism: Helianthus tuberosus; assembly: GCA_030545235.1. Lineage (NCBI taxonomy): Eukaryota > Viridiplantae > Streptophyta > Magnoliopsida > Asterales > Asteraceae > Helianthus > Helianthus tuberosus. The sequence goes on from JARYGA010032602.1 coordinate 43,947, forward strand.
GGACGTAGAGAAAAGACAACTAGTGTTAAATGAAGGTAAGAAAGGTTTCGGGGACGAAACCTCATTTAAGGGTGGTAGACTTGTAACGCCCCAAAAATCCAAATGTTATATATTCGCAATATGTCCTCATGTGTTACATTATGAAATAAATAACTAGGCTATTTAACCCAATTAAATGCATGGTGAAAACTATTAAAAGATGAACGTAGTGTCAGATATGCTTTAAAGGCAAACTCGAGGGGCTAAAGTGGGGAAAAATGAAAGTTAAGTTATTAAATAACTAATCACACACAAACACACACATACGTGTGTTCGAGAAGGAGCAGGAGGCTCCCATGGAGCCTCAAACCCTAACTTCATCTTTATGCTCAAATTGAAAGGCAAGATGACGCTTAAAATCATAACCGAACATGGATAAATGATCACCATCACGAGGGGATCATAAGGTATGCCTTAAATCTAAGATTGGTGATCATGGGTGAAGTGGGTTATGTTCTAATCCGTGAGTTAATATGAAATTAATCATGTACCAGGGTTAGAATCCTCATATAGAACATGGGTTATGTATAATTTGCGTTAATTTGATGATTAGAGGTGAAACCCGTTAGTTATGGTGAAGATGATTACTAGAATCACCACCTATGTCCAAGTCTTGTTGAAAGATTGATGTATTATGTGGGTATGATGAATTCTTGTTAGATGAATTAGGAGAAATATGATGATGCTAAGTTTGATGTTTATTTGGAAATGATACATGATGATTAGTAGTAAGACTTGATGCATTATGTATGAGTTTAGAATATTATGCATGAATTAGTTGTACGTTATGTTTAGAAGGTGGCACGCACACCAAATGTATGATGAAATGTATATAGTGCCGTCCGTATAGTCGATTGTGATGTTACGAGTATATGATGATAAGTCGATAGTTAAATATGGTTAATAGTTGACTCTTGAAAGTCAACTAAGTATAAGAAACATGATTTGACTCGTTGTCGTAAATGTAGGATTATAGGAAGTCGTATGGTACATGTTATAGCAATCCGTGTTAAATGTAATGACATGATGAATTACACGAGTTTAAACGTATATGGATATGATTATATGAGTTATGTTTGTTAGAAATGACTAATGAAAGTTAAGTGTGAAATATGCGATTGATATGATTGTTAACATGTACAAATGAATATGCTAATAAGAGCGTGATTTTGATGAAATGAGAGTATAGGAATCACGTCGAGACGAGCTCCAGCAGGAGGTGTTAACGGGTCAAGAAGAGGCAAGGAATCGGATTCGAGTACGGACGCATAAGGTAAGTGATTTCTGTAATCACTTCTTAGTTTATTTAAGTAATATAGTGTTTTAACTAATTAAACATGATGTTTGAGGTTAATTATGTGTTGAAGTCCTTCGTCGTAAATGATGGGATTAAAGTTGACTAAAACGCCCTTGATGGGTATATCGGACAAACGACCTTTAAAAGATGTTAGAAACAAGCCATTTGATCAAGAGAACGCTTAGGACAAGTATGAAAGCGAAAGGTATGATTTTTAGGGCCAAATGCACTAAAATGCACAAATACCCTTAACGGGTCAAAATAAGCATTTAAGCGTAAACGGGGTTTTATCACGTAAGGAACCCGTGATTTGAGATTAATATGATAGGAGATATTGAAATAATGAATTTCATGAGTTTAAAGGTCAAATAAACATGTTGGTGTGATAAAATTATGAATGGGTCAATTATTGGTAAAAAGGGTAGTAAGCCGAAGACTTAAAAGTCTGGAATTTTGTTAATTCGGATGTCATATTTTAACTCCATAAGATGGATAATTAAGTTACGGACGCGTAGGAAAAAGAATCGGGTAAAACGGACCAATAACGAAGAAGTTATGGCCGTTTCCGTGAAATCTGGTTGTGTTGGAAATCTGCATCTCAGCAAAAGCAACATTCTGTCCTTTTCAGGGCGTCGCGCCACGTGACGGGCCGTCGCGCGACGCGACGGGGGGTCTATTTGGCGAAAATTGTTCGTTTGCTCCTTTTTGTCTTGTTAACTCGTTTAAACGCGCTTTAAGTTGCGTATAACTAATTTAACTTACGTTTTTATGAGCATACATGTATGAACATATGTAGATAGGCAAGTATGTATGTTGGTATGCATCTATACACGGTTGTAGAAGTGTATGTAAGCATGTATGCGCGAATGTATGTAAGATTATAAGCGTGTGAGCAAGTACACGCGGATATATGAAGACGTATATGAGTAGGCAAGGTATGAGTTGGGTATGTTGCAAATAGGGACGTATGGATGTATATATGTATAACGTCATGAGTGTACGTAATGATGAAGATATGGGTGTATGTAGATATGCATGTATTATCGTAGATGTGTTTATATGTAGGTATATATGTGACAACTGGCAAATAACTGGTAATTCCGTACAATCTAATCACTATTTATATTTCATAAATCTCATGCATTTAGCGTAATTTAATTACGTAACAGTGTCGTTAATGGGATAACAGTGTTAGGTCAAGAAAACAAGGCTAAAACATATGATAGTTTTCGTCGTATGGTGAAACCAAACAAACAATGTCCTAAAGATGTTGGTAGAAAGTGATGCGTGCACTATTCACGGTTACACTATTCATGCCAGCAAACCGTGAAACTAGACCGAAACACTGAAAAACGACACTCGGATAACATAACTGAGTCCATTTGTATAAGAAAACATTATTGTGAAAACATGTCCTGCCAAGAAACAAGACTTTCCGGTATAACGCCCTAATCTCAAAAATGTCCGTTTCGGCTTAAAATATGGTATTTTTAATGCGTCCGAACTTATAACAAAGCATTTCCGGGACTTCGGAATAATGTCAATTGATGAAAAATATACTAAAACAATAAGATGATATCAACGGAAGATCCAGAATCGCAAGTTTCCGGCGTTACGTCGCTATGCGCTAAACTAGTCCGTTAGCGGTTCGACGAACTAGTAGACGACATTTTTGGTCATGAAACAAGCAAACGAAGAATCTAGCGAGCTAGTGAAGCTAAATTTGGGACTCGGAATCACTTCATACAAACTTCGGATGCAAGAAAACAACTTACGGAATTTCTTGTCGGTATGACATAAAAGCACCGTTATTGAACCGGCGATCGAACGAAAGACATTTTAAGCGTCGGAATGCACTTTTTACTAGTTGGACAAACTATTTAGTATTAATTCAAGTCCTAATCACTAATTGCCCCCTAATGGTGAAATATTACCCCTAATCACCATACTTTACTTAAGTACTAAAATATCTTTATTTTTAGTAACTTTTTATAAAATGTGAGACGAAAATAGTGGGTCCCACACCCACTTGATGTTGCTTGAAGTCTTGAAGATTTGAAGCATGGTTCTTGGATTGTTGATTGATTATTATGATGAAAGAAAAGATAACCATACATCATCACCATCACTTTTCTACTTATCATTTACTAAAAAAAAAAATCAAACACCAAACCTCTTTTTTCCCCTCTTGTTCACGGCACAAGGAGGCCACCCAAAACCACCTTCAAGACTCCATTAAACTTCTCATTTTTTTCACTAAATCTAGTCCTTAAAAGATCACTTTTACATGGTTAAGCAAGGGTTTAACATGGAGCTTCACTAGGAGCATCTTTGGAGCTTATCTTTCTTCTTATTATCTAATCTTGCTTGTGCACTTTGTAAGTCTACTAAACACCATATTTATGATTTTTATTACTAGCAGATTATTATTATACAAGTTGCTTATCTTGAAGATTAATAAAAAGCACACCAAAAACCCTAACCCCAAAGCTAATAAACATTAAATATAACTATATTATGTGTTGATTTATTAGATTTGTGATAGCTAGTTAGCATAATTTATGTTGATTATGTTAAAGTAAGTTGTTTTAAGTGGGTGATCTTTTTATGATTAATAATATAAATGATGATTTAAACATGGTAATGTTTAAATCTAAACAAGATCATCAACCTCTTGTTCCATGAACTTTACTAAAACTTAAAAATGATATATTACACATAAGTGACTTTTATAAAGAATAACCACCATGATTCTTATTATGATCATCCTAAAAGTTTACTAAACAAAGTGGATTAAAGAGGAGATTTTAATTAGAAAATATAATGAAAATGGTGTCTTTAAGGTCCTAATAAATATGTGAAGATTTCATTATTTTTAACCAAGTTGTTAAAAATATACTTATAAAAGTTCATGGAAATAAAGAAGAAAAGAGCATGAATCATGCATGCAAAGTTGGTGTAATGAAACTTGATTTGGAAATTGATTATGATTATGGGTTAAACGGGGTTTAAACGCGTTTTTATAACGTGGGAAAACGTCATAGTTTTAGGGGAAACTATGGCGAATTTTTCTAAAAATCTAATCACGATTAAAGAGGGGATTAAAGGGTGATTAACAAGGTTAAACGCGATTAGTGGTCTTAAATATCATTATGGAAACTTTGATGAGAATATTTAAGGTTTAAATATTCAAGAAGTTCTTATGAACTTAAACTTATATTTTTACAAAAATAAATGGGTAAAAATATAACATTGTGTAAATATAATTTTTGGTAAGAAAAATTATATATTTTTGGAAACTTGCTAAGTGCATGTGATGTGTGCTATATATGTGTATGTATTAGATACCTATAAGGTGATTAAAATAAATATACATACATGTTCCTACATGGTCCAAGAAATGCTAGTAAAATCGGACAATTAAATAAAATAGCCGAAATGGAAATACATAACACTTGATGACGACAGTTTGGGCGTATCGACATCGTAAACAAGTGTCACACCCCGACCGCGTAGAACAACAAATCGCGGCGGAAACATCGGGGCGTGTTGCAACAGAATTAATGTTTCACAACCATGGAAATTAAAGTTTCGTTTTATTCAATATAAGTGTTACAACGTCTAAACAAACATGAAAATACAACATAATTAACTAGTCTGCATCTTTTATTGTCACTAAGGCCCATGTCCGCCTAAGTGTATCTTGATCAATCCTATGCTTCATTTCCTGAAACACATGTGAAAATATGGTACGTCAGCATAAAAATGCCGGTGAGATACATAGGTTTTGTGAAAATAGGTTTCATGACTTATGTTTGAGAAAATGTTTAGTCATGAACCTTGTAATTTGCTTTGTCTTTGTAAATCATTTGAAAAACAATAAGTTCAGATGATACATATAAATAAGTGAATAATGCATGGTTAAATGAATAGCCATGTAAAAATGAGTTTGTATAAGTTAAGTTGTTTGTAAATCAATGTCTTGTGAAAAATATGTTATTTGCATAAAATGTTCTATGTCTCAAACTGAAATGATTCAAATAACGCTACGACATGTAATACCATACAAACACTTATATATAGGAAGTACCAGCGGCGTATCCACCATGCTTGTATCATATTACACCCGCATCGTTACTTAATCACTTAATCAAACCAAACCAACAATGTAAATTGTCCATGTATAAATGAATTTGTCAAATGTATTGAATAATATGTCAAAATGCATGATCAATGTAAATCATGTAATGTGTAACCTAAATGATATGTATGGCTAGTGAAAACGCATCAACTAAACCATAGGTGAAATGCACAAAAACAAGGTATTGAAGTAAAACTGTGTTTAAATCAACGTTATGTTTTGTGTAAATGCATGATTAATGTCAATCATGTTAAAATGTCTATGTCTAATGTCTATGTCAAAATGTCCTGTATGGCTAGCGAAATGTGTCAACTAAACCATATGCACAAGAACATAGTATTGAAGTAAAACGTAGTTTAAATCAACATTATGTCTTGTGAAATTGCATGATCAAGGTCAATCATGTTAAAATGTCTATATGCATGCTATACTGAATATGTACATTTATGTGGTGTTGTTCCAATGCATACATCCAAGCCTTGCGACTGTGGTGATAAACCCTTTAAACAAATTAAAGGTTTATCTGTCTTAAATATCATCGAATTCGGTCATTCCTTTCATCCCCTTTCCCTGGGACGTCCGGAACGGGAGTTGTCAATCCCTATGGTACCACTACCTACTAACGAACGGCGTAGCTAATGTTAATGAATGTATTGTCCCATTTAACAAACCAAATGTCATACCAAAATGTAAGCATGTGAAGAAATGAAAATGTACTAAGTATGCAACAATGAACATACATAGCATGTGACGTGATGTGATGTAAAACAATGTACTAAGTATGAACTAAATGAACATACATAGCATAAAATGTCATGTAAAACGATGTACTAAGTATGCACGCTATATACATACATAGCATAAAATGTCAATGTAAAACGACGTACTATAATGTACTAACAAACATAGCAGGTATATGATATGAAAGCAGGAAAGCATGAAAGTAATAAGTAGGCACATGTGTTCCACCCCAAAACAGTTTGGAAAACAGTAAAAGAGGGGTCTATGTACTCACTTGAGATTGCTCAGTAGTCCTTGAGTAACAACCAAACAAAGCTAGAGATCACGGAAATCAAACGGCACCTAAAATAGGTAACTATGTTAATTAACCGGACCTAAATCGGAAGATTGGGTAGCATTAGGGTTTGTAAACCAAATGAGTGTAGGAACTCATATGATATGGTTTAACAAAGCCTACATACTAAATGAAACTTAACCTAAGTGTCTACGACCCATTACGACCCGTTTAGGTAGCTTATGCTACTTTAACGCGTCGTTCGCGTGAAACGCGTTCGGACCGCCTAACTAGTCCTATGACAAGTGTTATATGCCTAAACAAGTTACATAATCAGTTATGTGGCAAAATTTTAGGTTACATATGCTAAATTACCAATTATGCATGAAAAGGGTATTCTGGTAATTTACCTAAGGCATATAAACTACCTATCATAACAACTACTTAAACGATGTGACCATAGGGTATAACCTCGGAAGGTTATTCCCTACCTACTATGGTCACCTAATGTATTTGGTCGGATCCTAATGATCGACCAAATGGGTCGAGTTCGAAGGTATAGGCGATTTATTAGATCGCCTACCCTACGACTCTAGACAACGTGGTAATCAGTGGGCATAGTCCCAAAGGACTATGACCAACGTGATTACACTCACGTTGCGAAGTTCAAACGAACTTCGCATTGACCATTACTGGTCAACGCTGAAAGTCAAACAAAGTTTGACTTTCTGACTCGAAAAGCAGTAAAAATAAGGAAAAGAACGAAAGAATACTAACCCAGGGTCCCCGAATGCTAATCCCGACTCAAGAACTCAGGTATGAAACAATGGTTTCAACTTAGAGCTCTCAAAATCAGAATTCTAGTGAGAAATGCAATGGGGGTGGATGGGTATATATAGTTTTCGGGTAACCGTTAGGATCGTTTCTTGGAAAAGGGGAAACGATCAAGGCCGTACACTTGTCCAAATGTTATGGTGCCTCAAAATGCACACACCATAGGGATTTGACATGTGGGAGGGGTTTTGGAAGTGCCAAACAGCTGCAACCAGCTGTTAAAACCATTTAATCTGGTCTGATACCCGGATGCGGCCCGCTTCAGGATGTTCCAAACACAATGCGGGCCGCTTTGGCCTGTCTGATCAGCAAACTTGTTTCAGAAATGACAGTTTCAGTCCCTGCACGTGTTTAAGGCCTTTTCCGACACTTCTAAGGCCCGTAAAGCCAACTTTAAGGCCCTAAAATGATGCCTAAACATTGTGGACTTGAAACATGTTCAAAAATATGTCGGATGATGGTTCGTTTGGTCGTACGAACGCGATGTTCGCTTAATTACGACGGAATGCGCATAAGCGCGAAAAAACGATCCAAATGACGTGACGAATGGATTTTTCTTAAGGCGAACACTAAAATATAATGTAGTCATGCTTTCATAAATTTTTGGATGTCCGGATGTATTCAGAACGTAAGTTATGCGCGAAAATGCAAACTTGTGCACTTTTTGACACTTTTAGTCCCTGAATGACCCAAAAGTTTATTTTAGCACACCGAACCCCTCAAAGCCTATTTCTAAGCTATATAAAGGATATTTAAGGTGTGTTTAACTTATGGTCATGTTCCGGAATGTCTGTTACAGTTCAAATTGGCATACTTTCGCAGTTTGTCAACTTTAGTCCCTGTAAGCGATTTAACTTGATTTTGCCATACCAAAGCCTTCAAAACTTATTTCTAAGTTATGTAAAGGTTATTTAAGGCATGTTAAGCCAATGTCACTATTCCGGAGTGTTTGTTGCATTAAACTGGTTATATTTACGCATCGGTGCGCGTATAACCTTCCAGAAAGTGATTTAGAGTTTGAAATTGAACAAGAATTGATATGTGCAAATGATACACATATTTTTTTACAAAGACCAAGTATGAAATACAATATTTCATTGCTACAGTATTTGTGTGATGGCCGTGGAGGCACAGGTGTTACAGTCTCCCCTACTTTAGGAAATTTCGTCCCGAAATTTATTTAGAGGAAACTTGTGAGAGTTTGAAAGTATGAAGTTGAAAAGATCGAACAACATTGGTTAGGGTTCTTGAACTTCTAGTAACCTTAATAACATTATGTTTGCAATGTAAGAGGGACACTTATATACAAGTATATGAAGCGTCATTTGTGCGTCCACCGTACCTCCATTACATCGTTCTCATTTCGTTATTGTTGTCACTATCGGTTCTTACACATAATAAATCTTACTGGGTTTCTGTGCACTAAATTTCATAATTATGTAGGCCTCCATAATTAGACAATTCCTTGCACAGTTCACACAGTCTATTTTATAATGCGTAGGGTAAAACCAAATGAACAATCCTGTGATGAGTGTGACTAGACCGCCATAGAGTCCCGTAGACTAGATCAATAAATGATCTAAATAGACTATCAAGGAGTCTGTCCAGCTACATCACTAGATGTCATTCTTTAACCAAATTGTGAATCAATCCTTTAGACTAGACCACTAAAAAGGGTCTGGAGTGGTACTATATAAATCCAAGGGTCTTAACTATTACATAGAAGCCCATTAAGGATTTAAGGTAGTACCTTTGAATATCCTGCTACGAATCTCTCATATGAAGATATGAAAGATCCTGCGAGGATTTGGATAATGAATATCCAGAGTATTAAAAACACAAAAATGCATGAAAGAAAACATAAGATGAATAAACACATAGTCACATAACCACAAAATTGCTAACTAGAAGTTTGTTCTGCTAACAGAGTACATGTATTTAAAGCACACTAGGAATCCATCTTGTGGATTTCATTTGGTACTTTAAACATTTTCGAGAATCTAACTATAAAGATAGAAAGATTCAAAAAAAAAAATTCGATTTCGATTACGAGAACTTGAAATGTTCGAATTAAGGTACATAAAGAATCCAATTAAAGACTCTGATTTGAATGATGATCATCCACAAGGATCTAAATGTGAAGATAAAAAGATCCCATATGGATTTTAGAAGTTGAAGATGTTTTGAATTCTTGCACGGGATGTGCTTAAGTCAAAACATGAAGTAAAATGCTTATGAGGTTGAGATGCTAGATATGTCAAGGCGACATATGAAGCAGAATTTGAAGGTTAAGTAAATGTGTGAGAAAAATATATTTGGAAAACTATGCATGGGAAAAAAAATGTTTTTGAAACCTTATATATAATATTTTGAAATCATAAAGTAGGTGTACTAGGTAAGTATATTTATAAAAATGTTTTAAAATCATGCGAGATGGATTTTGAAATTATGTATAAGGTTTTTGAAAAAAAATTATATGATGCTTTTTCGAAATCATGCACTTGATAAGAAAATGTATTGTGTTAATATTGTCTTCAGACTATATGAAATATTTTGAAATTTGAAAGGTTGGTTTTGATAACATGGCCAATGTTTTTGAAATAACATAGACAATGTATCTAGAAAAATTGTTTTCAAACTATGTGAAATGTTTTGAGATCATGAAGATTGTTTTGAAATACCTGTACTGTGTATGTTGGAAAATCAAAACGTAATGGGTATGAGATTTGGAAATACCCTTAGTTATCTAACCAAGGATTCAAAGGCACAGATGTGCAGAAGCATGATTACTCATAATGTCACTTTATTTTCTGTACTTCGTATCTTAGAATGAAACGAGTACTTAAAATTTTCAAAGGAATCATGAGCGATCATTTGAAAGAGAGAATCACAAGAGTAGTTTGTAAGGAATATAGTTCCTTGATGTAGGTATCATAGGAAAAGTCATACACACATGTAATTATACTTGTATATCAGAATTGCGAACAACAACTTTTATTTATGAACAAGACATATTGTTTCACAATACATGAGAACAAAAGAAACAAAGGCATAAGACAGCAATATCCTTTGTTCAGCCGAATGCTCATCCAAGGGTTGGATTTGCATTAGCAAGCTTTGGGCAGTTGTGGCGGAAGTGACCAATCTCTCCGCAGTTGAAACATGAACCCAGTGGGAATTTCGCAGCGTTCCCTTGAACCGGAGCTTGAACCTGGGCAGCCTGATTTTGTCCCAAACGACAAACTTTGGCCAAATGCCCAAGTTTACCACACGTCGTGCATTGCCAGCAGACTTGTTGTAACGCGTGATGACCGTTGCAGCGTGCACAATGAGGTGCAGTACCGGCATATGCTTTCTTTGCAGGTGGCTGAGCTGGTTGGTTGGGAACGGCTCGACCATTGTGAGCGACCACGGCGAAGTTTTGAGGAGCCTTTCGCTTCTTTGACTTCTTAGGCGATCGTTCATCCATGGTCTTTGATTTCCCGATTGGTTTCTTGGCTGGTGGTGCTGTCACCCGGATGGGTCTTGTTTGATTTGGTACAGCTGTAGTTGGGCACACCCTTGCCGTATGACCTATAAGTCCACAATTTTGGCAATTGCGGCACTTCACATTAGTATGATGATGAAGGCTACATTGGTTGCACAAAGATAAAGTTCCAAAGTACGGCTTCCTAGCTGGTGGCTTTGCCACTTGGCTAGGTCCCGCTTGATTAAGTGTAACCGCTGCGGGTTTCCTTGAAGCCTTACGCTTCCTTGATTTTGGTGCAGTCTTGACTTCTGCTTCCTTCAGTGGCTCTTGAGTGGCTTCATTGTCGAGACGAGAGGCTTCATTGTTGAGACGAGCCATGGAAATGCCTACATCCACAGTCCTTTGAATCACTTCACCAATTTGCTGGACAAATTTGGCTGTTCGCTCGGGCATTTGACCAGTGCTGAGAGGAATAGACATTCTAAAAGAAAATGAAAGACAGAGGAAGAAGCAAGTGAAAGGTTATTGGAAAAATCAATACCGAAACGGCAACGAATGAAAATTGTGATCATTTGTTTGTTACCTAAGGCAAACAAATGAGATGGCGACAAAACAAAGTAAATGGGTACATTGAGATGATGACAAATCAAAGTAAATGGGTCAAAAATAATGTATCGCGAAGACATGCTCGCCTATAAGTGAACACTCATCCCAAGAATTCCCAGGTAAGCACAACTGGTCTCGCGTCTGATGAGATGTATACGAAGTGCTTGCCTAGACAGAAAACCCAGAATACAGGCATTCACCCTTCCAGTTTGCACGTGTTCACATTACTTAAAACCCAAAACCTTGACGATGTTTTTGAAAACCCAAAAGGGTTCAAAACCATATAACAGAGAGTTCAAAACCTTATAACTGAGGGTTCAAAACCTAGTAATCAATCATCCTAGAACAGATGATTAGTTTTCAAAGCGGTTTTGAATTTTATGTTCTTGTTGTGATCGTCGCCTAAGGATAGGTGACGGTATTGTTTTATGACTAAACGCAAGTAAACTCGCGTTAGGGTCCTAAGAAGGTTATAGACTAGGTCAAAGCATTACTAATAACCTAATTCCCTATAACCATTGGCTCTGATACCATCTTTTCTGTCACACCCCGACCGCGTAGAACAACAAATCGCGGCGGAAACATCGGGGCGTGTTGCAACAGAATTAATGTTTCACAACCATGGAAATTAAAGTTTTGTTTTATTCAATATAAGTGTTACAACGTCTAAACAAACATGAAAATACAACATAATTAACTAGTCTGCATCTTTTATTGTCACTAAGGCCCATGTCCGCCTAAGTGTATCTTGATCAATCCTATGCTTCATTTCCTGAAACACATGTGAAAATATGGTACGTCAGCATAAAAATGCCGGTGAGATACATAGGTTTTGTGAAAATAGGTTTCATGACTTATGTTTGAGAAAATGTTTAGTCATGAACCTTGTAATTTGCTTTGTCTTTGTAAATCATTTGAAAAACAATAAGTTCAGATGATACATATAAATAAGTGAATAATGCATGGTTAAATGAATAGCCATGTAAAAATGAGTTTGTATAAGTTAAGTTGTTTGTAAATCAATGTCTTGTGAAAAATATGTTATTTGCATAAAATGTTCTATGTCTCAAAATGAAATGATTCAAATAACGCTACGACATGTAATACCATACAAACACTTATATATAGGAAGTACCAGCGGCGTATCCACCATGCTTGTATCATATTACACCCGCATCGTTACTTAATCACTTAATCAAACCAAACCAACAATGTAAATTGTCCATGTATAAATGAATTTGTCAAATGTATTGAATAATATGTCAAAATGCATGATCAATGTAAATCATGTAATGTGTAACCTAAATGATATGTATGGCTAGTGAAAACGCATCAACTAAACCATAGGTGAAATGCACAAAAACAAGGTATTGAAGTAAAACTGTGTTTAAATCAACGTTATGTTTTGTGTAAATGCATGATTAATGTCAATCATGTTAAAATGTCTATGTCTAATGTCTATGTCAAAATGTCCTGTATGGCTAGCGAAATGTGTCAACTAAACCATATGCACAAGAACATAGTATTGAAGTAAAACGTAGTTTAAATCAACATTATGTCTTGTGAAATTGCATGATCAAGGTCAATCATGTTAAAATGTCTATATGCATGCTATACTGAATATGTACATTTATGTGGTGTTGTTCCAATGCATACATCCAAGCCTTGTGACTGTGGTGATAAACCCTTTAAACAAATTAAAGGTTTATCTGTCTTAAATATCATCGAATTCGGTCATTCCTTTCATCCCCTTTCCCTGGGACGTCCGGAACGGGAGTTGTCAATTCCTATCGTACCACTACCTACTAACGAACGGCGTAGCTAATGTTAATGAATGTATTGTCCCATTTAACAAACCAAATGTCATACCAAAATGTAAGCATGTGAAGAAATGAAAATGTACTAAGTATGCAACAATGAACATACATAGCATGTGACGTGATGTGATGTAAAACAATGTACTAAGTATGAACTAAATGAACATACATAGCATAAAATGTCATGTAAAACGATGTACTAAGTATGCACGCTATATACATACATAGCATAAAATGTCAATGTAAAACGACGTACTATAATGTACTAACAAACATAGCAGGTATATGATATGAAAGCAGGAAAGCATGAAAGTAATAAGTAGGCACATGTGTTCCACCCCAAAACAGTTTGGAAAACAGTAAAAGAGGGGTCTATGTACTCACTTGAGATTGCTCAGTAGTCCTTGAGTAACAACCAAACAAAGCTAGAGATCACGGAAATCAAACGGCACCTAAAATAGGTAACTATGTTAATTAACCGGACCTAAATCGGAAGATTGGGTAGCATTAGGGTTTGTAAACCAAATGAGTGTAGGAACTCATATGATATGGTTTAACAAAGCCTACATACTAAATGAAACTTAACCTAAGTGTCTACGACCCATTACGACCCGTTTAGGTAGCTTATGCTACTTTAACGCGTCGTTCGCGTGAAACGCGTTCGGACCGCCTAACTAGTCCTATGACAAGTGTTATATGCCTAAACAAGTTACATAATCAGTTATGTGGAAAAATTTTAGGTTACATATGCTAAATTACCAATTATGCATGAAAAGGGTATTCTGGTAATTTACCTAAGGCATATAAACTACCTATCATAACAACTACTTAAACGATGTGACCATAGGGTATAACCTCGGAAGGTTATTCCCTACCTACTATGGTCACCTAATGTATTTGGTCGGATCCTAATGATCGACCAAATGGGTCGAGTTCGAAGGTATAGGCGATTTATTAGATCGCCTACCCTACGACTCTAGACAACGTGGTAATCAGTGGGCATAGTCCCAAAGGACTATGACCAACGTGATTACACTCACGTTGCGAAGTTCAAACGAACTTCGCATTGACCATTACTGGTCAACGCTGAAAGTCAAACAAAGTTTGACTTTCTGACTCGAAAAGCAGTAAAAATAAGGAAAAGAACGAAAGAATACTAACCCAGGGTCCCCGAATGCTAATCCCGACTCAAGAACTCAGGTATGAAACAATGGTTTCAACTTAGAGCTCTCAAAATCAGAATTCTAGTGAGAAATGCAATGGGGGTGGATGGGTATATATAGTTTTCGGGTAACCGTTAGGATCGTTTCTTGGAAAAGGGGAAACGATCAAGGCCGTACACTTGTCCAAATGTTATGGTGCCTCAAAATGCACACACCATAGGGATTTGACATGTGGGAGGGGTTTTGGAAGTGCCAAACAGCTGCAACCAGCTGTTAAAACCATTTAATCTGGTCTGATACCCGGATGCGGCCCGCTTCAGGATGTTCCAAACACAATGCGGGCCGCTTTGGCCTGTCTGATCAGCAAACTTGTTTCAGAAATGACAGTTTCAGTCCCTGCACGTGTTTAAGGCCTTTTCCGACACTTCTAAGGCCCGTAAAGCCAACTTTAAGGCCCTAAAATGATGCCTAAACATTGTGGACTTGAAACATGTTCAAAAATATGTCGGATGATGGTTCGTTTGGTCGTACGAACGCGATGTTCGCTTAATTACGACGGAATGCGCATAAGCGCGAAAAAACGATCCAAATGACGTGACGAATGGATTTTTCTTAAGGCGAACACTAAAATATAATGTAGTCATGCTTTCATAAATTTTTGGATGTCCGGATGTATTCAGAACGTAAGTTATGCGCGAAAATGCAAACTTGTGCACTTTTTGACACTTTTAGTCCCTGAATGACCCAAAAGTTTATTTTAGCACACCGAACCCCTCAAAGCCTATTTCTAAGCTATATAAAGGATATTTAAGGTGTGTTTAACTTATGGTCATGTTCCGGAATGTCTGTTACAGTTCAAATTGGCATACTTTCGCAGTTTGTCAACTTTAGTCCCTGTAAGCGATTTAACTTGATTTTGCCATACCAAAGCCTTCAAAACTTATTTCTAAGTTATGTAAAGGTTATTTAAGGCATGTTAAGCCAATGTCACTATTCCGGAGTGTTTGTTGCATTAAACTGGTTATATTTACGCATCGGTGCGCGTATAACCTTCCAGAAAGTGATTTAGAGTTTGAAATTGAACAAGAATTGATATGTGCAAATGATACACATATTTTTTTACAAAGACCAAGTATGAAATACAATATTTCATTGCTACAGTATTTGTGTGATGGCCGTGGAGGCACAGGTGTTACAACAAGTTACTACAATGTCGAGTCTAAAAATAACATATTTTTAGACACTAAAGCGAGAGCATAACTAAGTGGTCAAAAACAAGGATCCGGAAAGTCAAAAACTATAAAAATTACCAAGTATTTTTCATGTGAAAAACGAACTTATTAAGTTACATGCTTGGTGAATTTTTTTGGTAAAAATTGCTAGAGTATATTTAATGGACTCACTAGAATTAGACTAGGGCTAGGCCCAATAACAAGAAAACTAGGGCTAGGCCCAATAACAAGAAAACCAGGGCTAGACCCAATAACATTAAAACGTGGGTTAAGCCCAATGACAAAGTGTTCTAATGATGACAAGCGAAAACATAATAAAGAATTCAAGATGAACAACTTGTACGAGGTCCGAAAGACCTAGTGTCTAACGAGATTAGTACGCATGTAGGTTATTGACACGTACGGACGCTCACTTCGATATCATATTTAACGGAACGCAAACTTGTGAGTTCATGTCCCTCCTTTCACTGTTTTCAATGTTTTGTTTTCAAAAACATCGAGGGGAAATACATGCTAAAACTATTGGTATGTTAGTTACGGAGTAGATGGCATGATCAATGTGCATAAGTAGGGAAACTACATTAATAAC